>JAANSN010000445.1:0-59410 GCA_036850665.1 Dicranocentrus wangi | reverse complement strand
CGTGTACGTTACACTGTAAAAAAACTCTGTTGGAATGGGTGCGTGCGTGCGTGCCGTTCGTGTGTAAAACACTGTAGATTATACTGTGAATTGAGAATGTGATGCTGCGAGAAGGTGACGTTTCCAAAAATAACACCTTGTAAATCCATGCGTAACGTAATGCTTATCGGATATTAACGATGTTCGTTTCTACCAATGTTGATATTACCATTAAGGATTTTTTGTAATCAGCATCCCACTCTGCCTGTTGTGCATGCATTGCACAGTTCCATGACACATTCTTCCGTTGGTGAAATAGTGGGTGGCGCATAGGCATATATTTTTAAAGAAAGATTTTAATGTGGCTGGCTGGTCTGGTGCTGAAATCGCGCTACGTTTTATTGCAGTTCTTGGAACAAATTAAGTACATTGCATTTTCTAGGTATTCTTTTGATTCCCATTCCCCGACTTTAATGTCGGATAATATAATGCTGTGATGAAATGATTTTCAAATTTGCAAAAAATCCCCTCTGCCTGAATAATATGCATTGTATCAAATTATAAAAAAGCGGTACATATGCATAACGTATGTATGTGAGTCAAAAATATTCTCACTCTCGATCTCGGTTCAGTCAGATTTTATATATTCCAATTCAATTCTACAAACCTGAACGTGGTCGAATATTTTAATCCTATGAATAGTTTTGATAACCTCAAACCAGCCAATTCCCTGTTTGACGGTANCAATTCTACAAACCTGAACGTGGTCGAATATTTTAATCCTATGAATAGTTTTGATAACCTCAAACCAGCCAATTCCCTGTTTGACGGTAGGGTGATTATGGTCATGAAATTTGACAGACATGAATAGGTAAAATCGTTTAACTCGAGCTTTGTATTTCATTTGATGACTAAACCTAATTTTTCGCCGACTCCTATGCCATGGTAAGTATGAATTCATGCAAAAAAATGTGCATATGAAGACTACGATGAGTGTCCATTTGAGCACCAGTTCCGAATATTGAAATTGATAATAATGCCTTGATAGACAATTAATTACAATACACAAGATTATATAACCATGTCTTTTGGCAAACGAATTTTCCCCTCCATTCGCAGTTTAATCTAAAAATGCAATCACTTCAAAGAAGAGGCGTTTTCTTTGATTATGTGGGGTTTCCTAATATAGTGGATTGAAAGTAATTCAGCTTAGTATCCATCAAGCTTTGAATAATATATAATATTCCAGAATGTACGTCTCCCTTCCCGCATGAAACTAGGCTGCAATTTCAGGAAAGTGCAATGGAAATGGAAGCACTACCTATGTTGGTTATCTTCGCATAAGACTCAAGGACTAGAAACCTTCTTAGGACACAACGCCTCCCATATTTCTTTAATGTGATACTTTATTACCTGATTCTGTATTCCCCTGTATCCTTCAAACAATTCAATTACACCACTAACCACTTATCATGAAACTTGTCAATTTAATCATATTCTTGCCTAAACATTTCGTAATCAAAGTCAATCAATACAAATACGCTATTCAATGCGAAAAAAGCTGAATTTTACTTTCACCAAAAACAATATGCACTTTTTGGGTTTTACAACAAAAAACGTCCGGGTTCCCCATGAAGACAATTCCTGGGTTATATACAAAAATTCAAAATCACAAGACTCATACAACGCAAATGCTTCACGAGTTTTAAGGTCTCCTCCTCTTACCAAATCCACTCTGCAAAACTTGAAAATGGCAAATTCTGTCCATTCCATCCGTACTCTACAGAGTTACCCTAATTTCCCAGATGGGTTAGTTAAGTGCGAATGCCAATACGGGACAGGTCCTTGCTTCTCACTGTCAGTCACTGTAGATATTATATCCAATTACTTACTTGGATCAATATATATAGACAAAGCCAAGACTTGCTGTTTCATTCAAAAAATATCATTTTCCGGCAGCGGCTTGCAACTACAGACCCAAAATTATGCAATGCAAATAAAATCATCATGAGTACACACATTACACATGAGTAATTTTCATTAATAACTGTCCGTATTAAAAGTAGGGATTCTCTTGAGCTTGTGAAAGCTTTCGCTTCAAAATAACATTATGCATCCTTACATCAGCATGCGCTCCCTGCTAATCCGCACTCATAGTATTTCTGATGCTTCTTTCTTCATACTCCCCGATGAAGACCTCACATTCACATGCCAGATATTTCGTTAGTCGACTTGCGTCAGTAGTCAGAGACAGTGTTATGTTATATGCGTATGTATTTGTATGTCATCGCCTTCTCTTTCCACCAAGGCAAAAATAATATCAAAGGTTTCATAAAGTATGAAAAAAGTCTCGTCACGGTGGTTTTGTCGATGTTGGTTCCAATCCAACCATAAATCACCTTAAACGCTGGTGTGTACAACTACACGTACAGTCAAATTGTTGTGTCGGCAACCTTTGTATCTATGGTTTGTTTAAAGGAAGGACGAATGTATTATTTATATTATGCGACTGTATTTCAAAACATAATTATGCAGCACTGCATAATATTAGTGCAATGGTATAACTCAAAATGGACGACCAGGTGTTCTGGCGACTGCATGTCTCACATCTCATATCAGATTTATTTATGCAATTTGCATTTATGTGATGGTGGTGCGCTCTCAACTCGACTAAAATGAATTATTGATGTAATAAGGCAAAGCGGTTTGTGTGTGTTCCAAAATTGCATCTGTATTCAAAATCCATAAGTTCGTACGGTGTATATAATATGTAAACGAAGTCGAATCAAGCAGGAATCTAATGAACTTGACTTCCTTGGTTTTATGAATACCGCAAGCACACGAGAAAATGTGGTTTATCCTTTTAGACAGCCATCTCTTGTGTAAAGGAAGTCTGCTCGTTTGAAAAACTTTGTGGAAATATGGAAAGTACTATAGACTGACTGACAAGTAATTTTCCGCTTCTTTTCCCCGTCCATCATGATTTGATCCCATGTCGTATAGTATATAGTCGCATGTCAGCACTCATAATTTCAATTATTTCAAAAACTGAAGTTCGCAGAAATCATGGGCATGCGTGAAACATCATATCATGGGAAAAGATAGACTTATCTTGAACCATAATTAGCTATTAACTAATGAACTAACGTTAAAATGGTAAAATATATCATGGATGGAACTCCCGGTCGTCAGCTAATGACAAGCATAATATACTAGTACGCTTCCGATTCTCACCAAAAGTTTCACGAACCTATATAATCCTACTTTGATGTTTATGATGTGACACCTCGCATTCAATGACTTTCCTTACGGGGTACATATTTCAATGCTTCTTAATTTAACATTTAACATGAACTAATCAACTACCTTTACTAAAGCGATTTACTAGTTAAAATTTCACACAGAAAATCACGTAAAAGGCTATACCACACATTTGTAATATTTGTAATATTCGTGCTTATGTAATATCAAGTCTAAATAGTTTATAGTACTAAATGCATTAAAAATCAACGTCAACAGTTATACCAAGCACCATGGGTCATTGATTTTAGTTGGGATACAAAGAAGTAAGTACATATATACGACGGAAGTGCGGCGCACTCCCAGCATTCCAACATTTCCAACATAAACTTGGAGTGCCCAACCAACCCAACATCTTGAATACGTAAATAAATGCGTATCAGTAATTGCGTTTATAAGGCATCAGCGCCTATAATTTATCCGCACTATCACAAAGCCAGCGATTAGTTTCGTGGATCATCCGACAATAGTGCACGTTACAAGAGAACAGCTAAAACTTTACAAATGGAAAGCGGCCTATATGTATGGTACATCCTCATCACATCACCCTTCCCTTCTGCACTGGAAGTCTTTATTTAGCCAGAGTCTATGAACGCTAAATGGAATCATACGGAAAAGCACGTGTGTCAACGTCAACTTTTTTTGTGTGTATTCACACATTCTTTCAGAGTTCACGTGCCAAGTGAACATGTATCTGCGATTCCATGCTGCAACTGTCTAACTACTTAAATGTGAATGCACTCATGCTCATACTTTATCTCTCCGAAACTTTCTACGACTGTGCAAATAAATGCGACGCGCGTGTTAATCGTAATGGTGATAATGCCAGGCAACAATTTTCGTCCTGGCACTTTTAGCACGCGGAAAAAGGAAACCTTTCACTCACTGCTATACCTTTACCCTCGTTGTAACGCAACGGTAGGATGTGCGAAAAATGTAGATAGGCGGCGGCCTTTCCTCCAGCAGTGATTGCTTTATAGACAACTCAAGTTTATGAATATTCTTCTTGCTGCTACATCCTGCATCGTACATCTTTCCACCCATCCCATTTCAGCTTGAATTGTTTTGTCTATATTCTCAAAAGCAAGCTCTTCTTTTCCCGTATAATCGTAGCATCATACTATGATATATATATACATATATTATATTTATATACATGTACGTTTTCGCTATAACCAACTTATTGGTGCAAATGGTAACATTTAATTTTTCGAAAGCTCATTAAATACCAGCAAGTTTGTTTTTGTGAAGAATGAGACCAGACATGAACCAGAACCGTCTAGGAAATCGAGAGGAAGTTGAGCGTAAATTATTGATACGCGTAAAGAAGGATAGTATATAAACCCTTTGATCGAGCAGTCAGCATAGCAGCGCAGCATCCCTTTCCCGTGAATTGAGGAATGGTCTATGTTTTCTCTTTGAAATCAATGGTGGCTGAACCGTGAGAAGACTGTAACTATCCTTGGGTGGTGGTGGTCCATATTATTATGTTTACATCACAGGCAGAAGAATTCTTCGTTCGTGAGTTCGTGAAATTGATGATGAAGTTGAAGTACGTAAGCGATGATATCACACGCAGACAGGCTCTTCTTTGCAATACAATGTTGTTACATTTAAAAATTCCTTTTTTATATAACGCAAAATTATCAAACGTGTACCTACAAAGTGGGCGTTTTCAAATAGATCTATCTTCACAGTGAGAATGCACTTGACACGGGAAGAAAGAGGTTTCTGTCGTCGTCGTTTCCCCATTTTTACGCAGAAAAGCAGTCAAGTTCGGTGGTTTTGATGATTTTTGGCGAAACACCAGCTGCGTATACTACTGTACATGTACCGTATATTATCCTTCAGCCATATCGTGATGGAAACCCGGGTACATTCACTGACTGGGTTACGGCCACTTTGCCTGTTTCCCTGTCAGTTTGCAAATGAAATATGGTGAAAATCATGTAACATTTCAATTTATCGGTTACAACGACCCCTTCGCGTTTTGTTTATGAGAGCTAAGAAATGGGATTCATCAGTTCCGTCCGGATATACAAGAAAGGGGAGGAGGATAGGGAAAATGCTGTTTTTTTCTTCAAAAAAGTTTGAATTGGAATTTTGTTGGGCTTTTTCATACAATAGGGGTAGACAACATTAATTATAAAAGCTGGCCTTTTTTGGGTACATATTCCTGGTGCGTGAGCGGTATCGGGTACGTGTAAGTACTTGCTACTCCTCCTCTTTTTATCTTTCTCGACGGGAACAAGTAGTTAAAAATAGATGTTTGCTACATGAAATCATATGCTTATTATTTGAGGAAAAATTTCAGATTGGGATCATGTTTCATTTGTGCGGCGGATATGCAATGTGTTGCAACGTATACCCCTTCTTGCACACTTAATTTTCACTGCTAAATCTGTTGATGAAATCAGTGTGTGGAAATGATGAAGCAGTAAAAAATGCGAAAATTCCATATCGCCAACTAACTGATTTTTAGGTCTTCAGGTTACAGAGTGGGAGCTCACCATAGGAATCCCTCATTATATTGGCATTACATTTAACGACACGGGGCTGAGCTGAGTGAGGTGTAACAGGATGGGTAATAAAGGGGAAAATGTTTTCCCCTTGACGAAGCGACTTTCTTATTTACATCGTGGAATCTCCTGTAAATTATGATCAACACATTAAAACCCTGAAAACGGCAAGGCAATTCAAATAGAGAGAGAGGATGCACGTAAAAAAAGTGTAATTATGAGCGTTTTCAAGGTATACAGCTCTCACGTGGTAGAGCCAAATGGGAAAATGTTTTGCAGCTTGAGTGCAAGTCTGCAAAGTAGTACATTTCTTGCAAATTAAATTTCTTGGCGATGATGATAATGCTTTAAAACAGGGAGAGAGAGAGAGAGAGCGAGAGAGAGAGAGAAAAGGCTTACCGTCAAATCCACGCGGAATGTGGAACTGGCTGCCAAAATCAGAACGGGAAGAGAATGAAAGAACATGACATGATGCACCTTAAAATCCCAAATTATTTCCAATATCCATCCGTAAAGTGTCTCTTGAAATAGTTGTTTCTGTCATTTTCACACCGCTCGTCATGTCTATGAGGCATGAGATGACGTTTCGAACCCATTCAGATGACTATTCGTTCGTTATAGAGATATGTGCAAAATATTTATAATGGAAGATGAAAGTGGAATAGATAACACTGTCTCTGTTCGTGTTGCTACTAATATCTAAGATTTGATTGTCGTTTCACACAATAACATTTTACAGCCGGGGAGAAATGCAGGCGAAGACTTTCCCGTTGCGCTGCAAAGTGCAAACACTTGAACCTGCGTCGGACGGAAGAGGTATTATTTCTTGGCTTTGAGAAAGGAAAACATTTGGGAAGTGTATAAATGGGATGTCGTCTGTTGTACATGATGCATAATATGGGATGTGACAATAGACCTTTGTAAAATGTGCTTTTGGAAGGGAGCATCTTCAAATTAAATTTTCATTTTTATAGTAGCAGTGTGTGTGTAGCACTTAAACAGGGAGCACAGCGGACGGAGTACATCCATTTTCATAATGTGTCTGTAATGCGTTTTCGTCTGCAAAAGAATGAGTCCATGTGAATGTCAGAATCACATTGAAGGAGAGCAAGGTAAGGTGAGCGATATGATACGGGTGCGAGGCGTTGAAAGTAGTATATCAGGTCAGGGTTATTTTAACCTAGGGAATATTTTAGCTGAAATAAAACAGGAAGGAAACTGATAAAAACTTCTTCTTTTTTTTGAAAACAGAACGTATCCTTATCCTTCATAAGCCTTTTATGGGCTTCGGATGTGATTTTGACTTTGAGTGAAGTATGGACACGAGTGTTGTTGGGTTTGCAATTTGAAGAGAAAAAAGAGCTAAAAATCTGACAGTTTCCTCGTCACCGAGGCAATGCCACTTGATATATTGCTACTACTACTGCTACTACTACTCGTAAAATATTACTTGGCAATCGGGCAATGAAGCGAGGACTATGTCTTTTCAATCGTCGGATATAGGAACCAATTTCAGAAATATGTCTACAGCCATTCCGAAAGAGGAATCGTACGGGAGGGAGCCCGTGGGCGTGGGATTTTGGAACAAGACTGATTGCCCTGTGGAATGGTAAATATGTATTACAAAGAGAAGAATAAATCATAGGCGTTGATGACAAAAGACAGTCACCGGAAAAGGATAGGGAAAGAGAATTTCATATTTTTAGCTAATTAGAATTCACTTAAAGACACCTCACCTTGATCTAAATATAAACGAGTGTCATCTGTTTGCCACTTTTTGTGAGAAAACCTGGGAAACTGTGATGATGATGATGCTTGCGTTTGAGTTTCGTCAGACTTTCCCGTCCAAAATTCCCCTTCTGGAAGACATTGGGAAAGACAAGCATGTATCATCTAATGAACAAAGTGGCCTAGTATCGTCGGACTTCATATATGTTGTCGGCGTCTTGGAAGAGTTTTAGGGTGATGGAGGGGGTGAAGTGGAAACGAAGAGCTTCAACGTGTTCCATTATTATCATCATCATCATGCAAAAGTATGAAGTATGTTATGTAACATGCGTGTTATACTACGCTTGGAATATTCATCTATTTTGGATTGGCAGTTCATGGAAGATTATATACACTCTCAGACATTTATATATCGGATTACACCTCGCTAAAATTTTCTCGGCGGTTGGCCAACTCATTGGCAGTCTTTCTTCTTCTTCCTCATGTTTCATCTACCTAATTAACTAACTCACTCACGACGACGGGCATATACTTTTACCAAATTTATCCTCTCCCTCCCTCCCTCCACACACTTTAGTAATGTCCAAAAAAGATGGAAAACCTTGAATCTTAAAATATGAAAACCTTGCTGCTTTCTTGTCTCCGATGATGATGAGTTAACACAGAAGAACTGACATAACTTAGCCAGCCAGCCAACAGACCAAGCAAGGTAGTGAGTGAGTGAGGTCTTCTTTTAGGTGGATAATATGCGGATTGAGTTCATTCTGATGTCATATTTGGTTTCCACTTTTTGAGTTGCAAGACACGGGATTTTCCGGATTTTCAAAGACGTCTCTTGTTCAAACTGTTTTTGCATTTAGGTTTTCCGTGTGATGTTTCATTGCTATGCAGCGGTGGTATACGGCAGAATGAATATGATTTAATGAAAAAGGCCGATCAGAAAGTGTTATTCACTTGCTTAACCAGATTCTCAACGATGGTTTATCGGGAGGATATATTTAACTTGGGTGGTGTATTTCGTGATAACACTGAGATTAATTTCAGCCATTTATCAAAAATGTTTGGAAAAAGTTTTTCTTTTGGTACTACGAGCGCGCTGCTTGCCAAAATATGCGAAATGAAGTTGTCACAAAGTAATGTGTTCAATTTGCCGTCGTCTCCCTCCACATCTAATACTACTATCTAGCCACAATCAATAATTAATTTCTTGAATTTTTCATGTCATTAATTTGTGAACCAAGTGGAAAATACTATTTCATCAGGTGGACTCATAATCAGTAGGTGCTGGAGTTAAATATTTATTCAATTGATAAATACAGTATCGCTATGATGATGAGGTGTTCTATTCTATGGGGCTCAAAGCTAGAAGAGATTGAGACAAGGAGACTTTAACATCAGCTCAATATAAAATATCGAGAGGTCAGCGTCTTGCACACAAAAAAATCAGGAATTCCTACTGCTGCAGTATGAAGCAGGAGTAGGAAAGCAAGCAAGGCTCGCGTAACCAAAATTGTTACTACCTATGCTCCCATTGCGGACCACTACAAGTATTCTGTCACGTTTGAATGATCCTTTAAGGGTTTGTGCCCCAAGGGTTTTGTAGGTACAATGAAATCACAGTAACTGCTACTTGCTACCCCTCCTTCCTCACCAGCCAGCTTCCTGTAATAACGAGCTTGTAAGAAAAACATTCCAGTTATAACCAGTACTACTTACTTCTCTCACTTCCTCCACCGTTTCTTGTAAGAACAAGGGGCCAAGACCAAGAAGACCCTTTTTTCTCTCTCAAGTTTGCTCATGTTCCCCTCTGGAATCTCCTATCAGAGGCTTACAGCTCAACTCTCAACCTACGCTATTTAACGACCGTTGCTTGGGTGTAGGTTGAGGTGCATCAAACAAAAGTGTACAAAAAGAAGAAGGAGAAGTCGAGGAGGAGGATGTAGTATTAGTAATATAGTGTAGCATTAATTTCAACTCCATGCACAATCCCTTTCAAGGAATGTACTTTTATATTTGCTTTACTTACACACATCTTCCTCCAACAAATGCATGAACTATTATGCCTCTAACTATAAATGTACATACATACAATCACAATTGGTTTACTTACACACACCAACAGCGTGTTGTTGGGTACTTTTTCAGAAGCACTTGCTCCGTTTGCTTATCCTAAAACTGTATTCAAACCTCGGCTGCTGCTGCTGCTTCCCTTCCCTTCTCACTTGGTTGTGAGTCTGTTACATGACGATAATGGTCTATCTCCTTCCTTCGTTCGGTGGTTCACTCACAGAAGGACAGCGAAAGACGATGACAGTTCAAGGATTCGAGCGAGACTTCGCCTGCCTTTCTTCTCCACACACACACACACTTTTTGTTGTAAACTGTGAAGGAGCTGAGAACACTATGATGGGCCTAAAATCATAAAGGAGAATGGGCTCCACACAGTATGAGACGAATAATGTCAAAGTTTAACAGTAAATGGGAGAAATGAGAGCCTAGTTTTCATCTTTTACAATTCCAAGTCCATTTTTCCATATATAAGTATATATTCATTCTCCGACTTTAGTCGTCGTCTAAAGAAAAGAAAAGAGAAGTAACAAAGCTGTGTGCTGTGTGGTGTGTACTACTGTAAAACCATTGCTGCTAAGCTTTTCTCTCCCGAACACCCCGCTTATTATTATTACTGAGTGCATATGACTGGAATCGACAAACGAGAACCTTTTAATTTTACACGACGACCCTGTGCTCAAATGGAAGGTTCGCTAGTTGGTAGTCGGTGAGGAAAATTCCAACGTTTTGTCTTGGCGATGTGGATTCGTCTTGACGGACTTTTATCTTTTAGTTTGATTCCTCAATGATTTCCATCACTCTTTGAGCATAATGGGAAAATCCAGCACGACGGCTTGTTATTATTTACGCTTTTCCCATAAAAATCGGGATGAAAGAGGAAAATCAAATCATGTTTGCCTTCAATGCATTCATTCCACAAAAGTCTGTTGCCATTTAATTCAAACTCAGCGTCCGTGCTGGAGTGGATGCTGCGGCGGATACATAAAACATACCTGACTAGGTTTATTACACATCTCCGGATGATCTCCGCGCACGGCTCTTTAAGGTATCCAAAGGTGCACTAATATTTCCTCCCATTCCCATCATCATTACCCCGAGTCCACTTGAACCCCATGGATTCAGTTCAGTTCAGTCAGACCCAAAGCCATTTATTTTTCCCAGCTTCATTGCGACGATAATAAAATAGGACTTCCAGATTCTAGCACACAGGAAAGTTGAGGAGCATTCAGATCTAGGTATATAGTTCCCATTAAAACATTTCTTGGTAAATCAGGGACACTCTGGTCCCGTCCGTCGTCGTGCTTCCATGCCATGCCACCATGGGAGTAGAGAGATGGGGCTGATTTGATGAGGGTTCGCAGGGCTCAAATGAAATCTTTTTTTGTTGAATGGGCAAACTACCTACAATAGTGTACACTGTAGGGAAGGGCAAGAGCGAGCGGAGCGTGATACACTCAGGAAGTTGTATACTGGTATTAAGATTCTCCAGCGGATGCTGCACATCGACTAATGTCGTTGCTCCGTTTTGAACAACAAGCACACGCTTGTCCGCAGGCAAACGGTGGGGATCGAGCACCGAGGATTTTATTACTTTCCCATTTTTACGATTTTTGAGGGTTGCAGAAAAACTATGAATCTGCAAGAGCTCTGTACGACGCGCGACGACATGATGATGGGATGTTTCTTTCTCCCCGGTGCGGGTATTCTCCTCCACAAGGGTTGATGCGTATCCCCAGCATCCCGTCTGGATAGCTCTCTCTCTCTCTCTCTCTCTCTACCACTCGGTTTTATAGTGATATTACTTTTCATTAGATGTATACCAGGAGAGTCGAACTTAATGACAATGGAGGAGCCCCCCCCCTTATACCATTGTACAATGTAGTACGTTCATGGATATATATGCATACTACTACAACCGAGGAAAATAAAACTGGAGAGTTTTACTGGGAATATAATGAGCCAGGGATGAATGGAGACTGGAGGAGAGAAGTTGGTGGTGGTGTAAGTTCAATGAGATGTTTCCTCACCAAAACTCGTCTATCCCAGCCAGGACCCAGGTCTGGATTGGGAACAGTGACTCGGTCTCGGTGTACAGACTGAGAGAGAGAGAGAGAACAATGGGTGCAAACATGAAATAAGCAACCCGGTTTTTACTGGCTTACGTCGGAAGCCGGGAAGGCAGGGAACATATATCCAACATCCCTTTTTTCATTTTGGAGTGATTGTGTGGAAGAAGAGAGGAAAATGGAATGGGGAGTAGAGTATGGAGAGAAGAATGTTGGCAAATCCATTTGTTGGTAATATGCATATGATGACAACAACGGTGGTGTAGAAAAAAGGCACCTCGGATTCCAGATTACTTATCTCGGCGTGTGACAGTGCAGCAGCACACAACAGCAACATATATATATTATATTATCCTACTTTACTCCATTTTAGTTACGACATTGGGAAACTAACTACCCTATTGCGCTGCATGCATTGCACACACCTATTTACACACCCAACATAATATTCCCTCTTCTTCGTCTTGCACAAAGCACACATCTCCGAAAAAAGCAAAAAGCATGTTTTTATGCTTTCCTCCGCTCTCTCTCTCTCTCTCTCTGTCTCTCGAAAAGCCGGCTGGATTCACTGTCGGTCTATATTTGCACACATGCATCCGTCCTCCTTTTTAGGGCATACTTGTATAATAATATCTACCATAAATACTCTCTTCTCTTGTCCTAATAATAATACTCGCTCCGTCTCCCTTTATTCTCTCGTAATAGACTGGCAAACCGCAGCAGTGAGCGCTAGTCAACCGTTAAAACCCCGAAATCTCTGGCCGACGCATAAAAATCCCAGATTTTTTTCTACAAGTTTTCCCTGCACAATTTTATAATTCCTTTCAAACTCCAACTCATATAAAAAAATTACCCCCCCCCCTCTCCTCAAAGAATAGTAGCCGGAGTGATAATATTCTCGGTTGCCAATCTCAATTGCCGTTTTTAACTTATATTCAACACTAATTCAATACGTTTTTCGTTCCCCTTTGACTCACTCACTCAGCGACGACGATGATACTGGTAGCGAACGGGATTTGTTATCATTTAATAATAATACGTCGTATACGCATTGAAAACTATTATGTTTGTTTTGCTATCGCATAATAATATCGCCAGTGGCTACACATCCTTTCAAGTTTTTCATTATGAAGCAAAACGTCATGCTCGGTCGGCAGGCTCCTCCACACTGCCTGTTTTCACCTTTTCATCATATATATACGTACATCGTCCACCACAACTAGAAGCAACTAATAATTCAAACAATAAATACAAATGTATTATGCAGTACTTATTTTGTAGCAGTAGCTCAATGAGATACAAAATCTTAGAAAATGAATAAATAATTAGTACACGCATCCACGGTGTACTACCCTGATCGATCGTAAAATCATCGAGATATAACTGCTGCTGCTTGTACCTAATAGTTCATTGGAGTACAAGGACCACCCCATTATGCAACTACTTAGTATAGGTACCTACTAATTCATCAGTTAGTTACAAAAATCTAAATATTTTCTAAAAGAGTAAAAGAAAACAAACATACTTTCTTGGTTTCACGTTTTTGTGCTTTTAAAAAATCTCAATAGAGTCTGCTCCTATGGCTTCGCATACAAAGTACTACTGCACCTTCTTTCCATCCCTCTCTACTGTTGCTGTACCCTTACAAAGCAACTTATATTCTTGGTTTTATCGGCTTCCAAGAAAATTGGGATAGGCACAGGATTATTAGGATAAGAAAGCAGGTGACGAAGTTTTATGCGATTTACGTTGTATTAGTAGTAGTAGAAGTAGTAGTAGTAGTAAAACTACCGAGCTCGATGTGCATGATGCATAAATCAATATAGTACAGTTGTATTTAATCCATTCATATTGATTAAGCTTTATATATGAACATGCATTTCACTCAACATTAAATTTCCTTTGATTATGATAACTAACCCTGTTTCTGTTGTAGACAACTCCGTATAAACCCAATTGCATGAGTTCCATGATTATCGGAATCATTATAATATAATATAATATGCAGACGACGGAGGAAAATCAACGCTGTCCTTTAGCCTATAATTTTTTTGTCGTTGTTGCACATGCAAACGTGTATAGGTAGGTACATATATATATATATATATATGTATGTAATATATGCCTTTGTGCTGTGCGTGTTGCCTGTCTTCTACATTATGCACGTTTCTTTGCAATTGTGAATATACTAGAAGATTCATGGTTTTTGTTTGACCAGCAGCACAAAGTTATTCATTTGCGTCGAGTGCGTTAAATATTAGAGTGATAGTCATGAAGGGAGTCTCTAGCCGAGCTAGAGAGTCTATATTATGTTAATACAGAGTGACCACATGGTTACTACTGGTTTTGTAAAATGAAGCTTTTTTGGACGCGACTGACTACCTGCTCCTCATGCATCATTTAGAGTTTTCATGAAGTTTAAGCTGCAAGAAGAAATACTTGATGTGGGGATTTGCCCCTTGCTTTGTTGGTGGTGTCTGGCTGGATTGTAATGTAGTATTATTGGAGCGTCTGTCGACGTCCACCACCAAGCTAATGTACTACACAAAAAAGATGCATGCAATAATGCATGCAACTGATGCGTTAGTGTTCATCCCTCATTTACGTTAGTGAATTTTAGAAAGGGAGGAACACCACAGCACCACCACCACCACCAGTTTTTCCTTCGAGCACCTTGTCTCATTCTGAATATGGAATTGAGTTGATTTTCTCTCTTATGGTATGCTCTTTTTAGCTTGAGTTTCTAGTTATTTTTCTGACGATGATGATATGGTATAGGAGTGCACTGCACAGCCAAACATACTGGCTGATGCTGCTGCTGCTGCTGCTGGCAGCAAGTGAGAACAGGGAACCCCAACGAATGTAATGCAGAAGGGGGAGTTGAGAATATAATGATTTGAAGATGTGAGTTGGAACAAAATAAGATATACATGCATAGTTAGCAGGAGCGAGTGTGTGGCTTATTATATTGTGGTGGCTTGGTTTCATGTAGAAATTGTAGTGGTATATAAACTACACTAACGGCTACGGATTTTGCTTTTGCCATGGCATGGTTTCGTTTCCTCTCTCTCTCTCTCTCTTTGCCAGTGTGTAGTCACTTAACCATTATTGCTCACCGACTACAAGTCCCAGTACTACTTCTCTGCCTCTCCTCCACCATAATATTATACACGACGACGACGATATGACAATGGAAAACCCTTTTCTGATCCCAATGCAAGCAACAACGGAAAGAGCGAGCAAGCCAAAGGCGAGAGGGGCATAAAGCTCTCCTCTTCCCTCACTACTCACACAATCCACTTTTCTGCGTGTGGCTTCTATCACAAAAAGCCTGATATATTTCAGAGTGTGTAAACGTAAACCAAGTAAAGCTCTTCTCCTCCGTCGTCCGACTGACTATTATGCTTGTTGTGAACAAAGCTGAAAACTGCAGGGAAGACGCCAAACTTTCAGAGCTGGTTTCTTTCATTCTACCAGCAACCATCCTCATTTCAGCCTGGGTTCCTTTGCCATCGTGACGGCGGACTTTGCTAGCGAAATCGCACTTTTGCTCCTCGTCCTCATCCACCACGGTCTTTCCCATGGTGTCGCTTTTTTTGTGGAAGCCCTTTCCCCCTTCTCTCCGCCACTCTCCAAAATCGAGTCTTTATGCACCAGGCAGGCAGCAGCTCAGAGGGAAGGGAGGGAGAGGAGAAGGGATATTATGTTGAGAAAAAAAATGCTGGCTTTCGATATTGTTGCTGTGCAGGGTATTTTCGAGCATGTGTGTCCTCCGCAAGTCCATGTATTTGAGAAACGGCTGCTGCTGCTGGTAAGCTACAAGAGGGGGATAGAGAGAGAGAGAGAAAGAGAAGGACTGTGGGACCAGAAAACCATTTTACTAAGGCTTTTTCTACAACTAAAACTTGCTTCCCATACATGACATGGCAAGTCGGAGGCAATAGTAGCCAAGGCAAGGATGTCTTGCCTGGGCTCTTTTCCCTCATCTATTCACAATTCTCAATGCTCCTCTAGATACTCTGGGTTTTCTATTGCGTTCTCTCTCCACATACTACACGCGTTCCTAGTTTTCGTTTTCCCATTTCCCCATAATATCCCCACGATACACATGTGCCTATGGTTCGGTTGCAAGAGGTTCTTGTATTCGATAAAAAGCCATGGTGAACAAAGTATGAAGCTTCAGAGCGTCAGCCAGCTTTACCCTTTTCCCTTGCATGCTGTATTATAGCAAGGCCTGCATTCATGCAAGCAAGTTTTCTACAAAGTAAGGCATCAGACAAGAGAAAAAAAAGTTGTGTGGTGCGGCTTACTCACTCACAACAACATAGACCAGCAAACGCTAGTAGTAGTCCATATGAAATGCAATGCCTCCTCTCTCCTCTATCCATTCACTCACACACAGCCACACTCAAAACCTCTTTTTATTGTTATATAGACAAGTCAAGTGAAGCTACCTTACCAGTCTTCTCTGCCAACGCCAGAGAGATACAACAAAACTTGGACGGACAAGTCGTCGTCATTGTTGTTATTTTTCGAAAAAGGCATACTATAAACCATCATCATCATCAGCAGCAAGAATAACTAGTTGGTTCGTTTTTAATCTTAAGGTAATATATAACACACGAGAATCCCATGAAAAACCCATTTGCTCCCTTTTCGTCTTTTGCCTCTACTCACAACACATAATAAACCCAACGTCACACTAACGCGCTGAGAAACAGAAACAAAAATTTTCTTCAATTGTGAATTACTTACTTGGTAGGTAGGCAAGTCCATAGCCAGCCTGTTTATCAAACAAAACTCGAAGAATTCTTACCTGTGCACACTCCTCCTGTTGTGGTCAGTGTCGACGAGAGGAATAATATTGAGGACTCTGAGTAAAAATCATAAACTTTTTTTTTCGACCTGTGGCACCCTTGCCTTCTCGGGGGAATAAAAAGGAGATCACGACGAGTGGAACACGTCGTAATTGAAATACCTAAAGTTTCTGGAATACATATCTGTGGGGAAAACGTAAACAACAAAGGTTGGTGTATAGTAGTGCATCTGTCAAATCGCTAATGTGCAGCTATTGGAACTGCATGGAAGAAGCTCATCCTCTCTGCTCTCTTGTTTCGCCACAAAAGTTTTCCACTTTTTGAGGGGAAATCTCAACAGCAGCAGTGAAGTGTAACATGTGGGAACAGAAACAAAAATGAGCCAATTGTGTAGCAAGCCAATCAATGTGAAGCTTATTTCCTCTGCATAATATATATCAAAATTGTGTGCAGTTTTCATACTCTAGTTTTGTTAGCGTGTTTGGCTATGATTCTTTAAGAAACGAAAAAGAAAAAAAAACACCATCTTCCACTTACAACAACTTTTTGTGCTCCACTGGGTATCCCATCAGCAGAGGGAGGGGAAAGCGATTGGAACAACAAAATTTCCATAAAAATACTGACCATAACCTCAGATCTGGATAGTTAGCTAAGAGTGTTACATGCAACTCAAAGCATCTAGGACAAAGACGATTTTCTATACATGCACCATAGAACTTTTTTTAGCTTTACCCCACACTCACTCCACTTTGATAAGATTGTGAGAGTACGGTCTGATGGATCTCTAAAGCTTTGTCTACTCTACCTCATCACATCACGCACTCACGCTACATCAGACTCGCGTCTCTGATATGTGAACAAAGTTATGAAATTTGTACTCGCTTGTGAATTCTAAGTTAGTTTGGTTGGGCTATTCTCTTGTTGTCAAAAACGCGTCAATTTACGATCTATTTCTCTATACTTGTTTAACGAAAAAGAAAAACAAGGTTTAGCAGGCAGCAGCGGTTGTTTTGGAGGTGAAATATTTTTTTAAGATAGAAAAAAGTTGGAGTGATTTTCACCATTGGAAAAATTTAACGCGGTGTGTTACAATACAATTGTGGAAATACGAAATCAGGTAAAAGACCCATTAAACAAAACTTGAACCAATATAATATGCATGCCTATGCTTTCATGATGTATGTAAATCCCAGAGAGTAGTCCACACGTGGGCTTCGTGCGAATATGTGTATCTGCCAAAAGTATGCATGCCAAATGCGAATACGATTTTGGTGTCAGTACTCACTCACGCCATCACTGACGGAGTTTCTTAAATAACAACCAAATACGTGTATTAGAAAATAAAATAATAATAATAATAATGGTGTGAGGTTAAATTGGAAGGAATTATACCTATAAAATCCGAATATATGTATATCGACATGAGGTTTCCTGGATGGAAATACATACGCTTCAGGAAAAAAAATTATGTACTCTCTAACCTGACCACGAGTACGCTTTGTGTGCTGCATATAAAATTTGATAGTTTTTAGAAGTTCCAAAGAAGTTTGAGATTTGTCTCCACTCACTCACTCATTCCAAAGTACCAATGCGTGGTAGCGAAGAAGGTGCTCTCCCTCTCCTATAATAGCTATCTCTTTGCTCTAAATATCATTTCACACCGTTCAAGTGTGTGAATAAATATCATAATATGACTTAAACGTTTACCTTACTTGTGGGACGATTCCTAGAATCCCACTTTATTTCAACCATCAAAGCTCTCCTCTAATTGCTCGTTAGCAATAAGGTGAACAACAGCGTCCTAGTGGACTGGACTGCTTGCTATTCATGGCTCCAGATATGAAGCCCAGAGTTTGCCTTGTTCAGGAAACCATAAAAGTACCAAAAGCCCAGTCAAAGACCAAAACGGACCCAATAAACCATTTAAATATACTACAAAAAAAACAGTGAATCGAATGTAGACATCTGCTTGCTATATAATAGCATTTTAATCCATTTACTTTTTTCACAGCTAATTGATTAATCCCTCAGCCAGTAGCAGCCCCAAAATTATTACCTACGTTTTTACGTTTAGACCTTCTTCGATCACCTTTTTATTGCTTGGATTCACTCAGAAAGCGCATTTAAGTGTTTCATATGTAGAAGAAAAAAAATAAATGTGCATTGGTTGTAAAAGAGAAAAGAGTTTTAAAACAGTTTAAAACAACGTTAATATGCAGCTTATTTATGCAGGCAGGTACCTGACTGGCTGACTGACTGCCCCTGTACACATTTTTCCACAAAGTGTGGATGATGTGCTGTGATGTATGTCCGATAAAATGATAAAAGAAACTGCACAGTGCAACAACATTATTATATTTTATTTTATTATTACTTAGCCTGCATCCCAATTGAATTTTTTCCTTCTGTCTGCTGTTGTTGGATGGAGTAAATCACTGTATCTCTGTTACATTTTTACTCCCTGTACTCTCATCTGTCAAAAAATTTTCATTTTGTGCGCAACCAATAAGAATCCCAGAGGCATATTAAATTTAAAGTGATCACAACCAAAAACGAAGTTAGCTGTTGCAAACGTACTTACATTTACATACTTTCATATACATGACGCCACATAGCAGACAGACAGGTAGTTATTCAATATACGTTTTCTTCACATTAAAAAAAATGTGTGTATACCTTAGAAAACCCCATGTGCCACAGATTGCATACACATATTATTATATAGGATTTGGTGGATACATCGCATCGAGGTGGTTGATTATTTGGTGCTAGTTTATTCGCCTTTTAAGAAAAAGAACTTTCACATCCATGTGCTGCACTGCACCACATCATATATCCCATCATCCCATGCGTTACACCACTCGGTCCAATCTCGAGGATATTCAAAAAAAAAAAAAAAAAACGTGAACAAACTTCGCATTGACTTGACGTCAGATTGCAAACACCCCTTCATCATTATTATCATCATCATTATTATAACTTTTGGTTCGAGAGATACACAAAGATAGTAGTAGTAGTAAGATCCATCTCAGGTGTAATACGTTTTACAATCACAACTTCACATCTCCCTTTGTCTCTGCAAATTCATACAGACAAGACAACATACCTGTTGTCTGTCGGTCTGTGCCTCTGCCTGCCTACCACACACACTCGTACAATATAGGGATAAACACATCTTTTTTCAATTCAATAAAACTAGGAAATGTGTTGTTTAATTATCACCCATTTTATTTGCCATACGCAGAGAGTTACTATCATTTCCAATAATTGAGAAAGTATGTGAGAGCAGGGAGGCAGAGGAAGACCTTGTCTATAAATATATAGAATAATAATAACAAATATTTTCAAAATCTTGTAAATCTTCAACAATTATAGCACCATCAATCGGTTTGTCTATGTATATACTACGGGAAGGAGTTGTAGTACGGATGTTACACTTTCCTATTTACACAGTTTCACACAATGTTTTAAGGTACTTTGAGGTCCTCCTCTGTGCGTACAAAAAAAACTGACAGTAGTACTTTTCAAAATCTAAATTTCCTCGTGAATCATCCCTCACAGTTAGCCTACTAATATGAGACACTCTCTGAGGATGAAGGGAGAAGAAAAAAAATCGCTATTAGTTTGTCCTTTTGTTCGTCACTGTTGTTAAGAAGAGGAAAAAAATTATATATTATATGAGTCATACTTTATTATTTTGATTCTAATCGTATTAGAAATCCTCTGTGATGATGGAGACGAAGGGAAGTTGTAATAATTGTTAAGGTGGCGCAATCATTACTATATCAGTGTAACCATGTAACTCTTTCCTATATACTGATCTAACAATTGTCAGAAGAGCTAACATGATATCACATTGCAGTCATTTAAAAATCACACGAAAAGGCACATAATATATAAGTTGTTTGTTACTCCCAGACAGCAATTTTCGAAAGGAAGGAAGGAAGGAAGTATGTACACGAGCTTTCTATATAAATTTCAGCAAAAAATAGTTTTACATATATATACCTAGTTATCCCTCTTACTTATTTACCCTCCTTGATGTTTTTTTTCCCTTGGCTAACTCTTATTTATAAAATTTACAAACGATGTTAAAAATGTATTACGCTCAAGATTCAATTGGATAGGTACTTACTACTGGCTATGGCGATATGGTATACCTGTGCGTTATTTTTTGTATTATTGTCAGGAGAAATAAGGTTGAGCGGAGGTAGTCTACGTAATATTCATTGTTTTTTTTCTGTACTGCTCGCTGTGTGTATACTTAAACGATTGTACAAACAGGGAATGACGCGAACAAGCATAATACTTTTTGTTCGATTATTGTTGGAAATGAACTATATGTACGCATATAGGCATATATATTA
This sequence comes from Dicranocentrus wangi, assembly GCA_036850665.1. Taxonomy (NCBI): domain Eukaryota; kingdom Metazoa; phylum Arthropoda; class Collembola; order Entomobryomorpha; family Entomobryidae; genus Dicranocentrus; species Dicranocentrus wangi. The sequence goes on along the minus strand of JAANSN010000445.1, from coordinate 38,564 downwards.
TATTTTATCAAGATATTTGAAACTTCTGGTGTGGTGGTAGGGTGATAGCTAAAAAAAAGTTGTTGGACTGACGATGATGATGAAAGGAGGAAGGAAGGGAAAAAATAATGGATTTCTCTCTTGATTCCCTATCACGAGTTTTCATTCCTTCCCCCCTCAATACATATATAGCATTTTTCCGAGTTCAGAAGACGAAGAAGAAGAAGAGAAAAATGTAAAGTACACTGTTATCTTCCCCTGTATGGCTCTCTAAGTTGGGTGTACTTTGGTGAAAATGGAAATATAAGTTTCCTAAAAAAAAAACTTTTTTCCTCCCTCCTTCGAGGAATATCCCCCTCCCTGTGCAACTTTGTCGGGAGGAACGCAACGGAGAGCTTTTAAGAATGGGGCTTTGTATATATCTTGGCCTGCCTGCCTAACGCATAGTATAGTAACCTCTATCTAACAACTTTATTGTGTATACCACATGGAAATATGGCAGTCAGGCAGGGCATATATGTGTATGAACTGTGCTGCGGTGGATTCCCTTTTTTTTAAAGAAAAAAAAATCTCAAATGGATATTTCCTATGCTGCTGCTGCCGTTGGAGTAGGAGGAGGAGTGGTAAATATCATCAACAGCGCTCCGTCTCTTCCTCTTTATGCTTATATTGCACTTTTTTACAATGTAACTTTTCTATCAAAGAAGAGAGGCAGAAGGGCTTGCCCAAGTTTTTTTTTCAAAACGTTTACGGCAAACTCCACTCCAACCAAATGAAGACGGGTGGTGGTACGTCGTGAATGCTGCTGCTATAAGTATCCTTTCGTTCGAAAAGGAATAAGGTGAAATTCACCCTGAGATTGGAATGCGGAGTGTGGCTAATGCTTGTAGTAGTCTGGCAGTAGTCTCTCTGATGCAGTGTGTATGTCTGGCTGGAGGATGTACTAAAAAGCCATCCTTACAAAAAAAGTCTTTTCTCCAAGTTTTTTTTTTTTTTTTTTAAATTGACATACTCAATTCCATACCAGTTAAAGAATTCCCTAGCGCAGATGTTACTCGTATTTTTTTTGTTAAACTAACTTTTAAAACACCACTTTAAAAAAAAAAGTTGATTGAGTAGATAAGTTTATTATGTTTTATACTTATGATATTTTTGTGCTAGTATAAATCTTTTGGAGATTGAAATGTCAAGAGAATATAGAATATATACGTTTTTGTGATGGTGGAGTCTCGTAGTATCGCTGTGTCTGGTGGAGTAGGAGAATTTATTAAATGTAAGGGATATCCAGAGACACATCGGTAATCCAGAGGATTAAAATGGAATGATTTAGTTAATTCTCTGCCTATTAGACAGTTTTAAAGGTCAATGCTTGTTTGGTTTTTAAAGGAATGCCAAATGCTGGGAATAAAGTTTTGCGTAGCACGTGACGGCTAATATATTATTATTACGCATATCCTCCTCTTTCCCATTTCCAATATCCTTATCCTCTCTCATCTGCATTTTAAAAGAACAACGAGCCGAAACTTCCAAGGATTTCCTTAAAAAAATATATGACAACTCCGCCTTATCCTGTTAGAAAAAACCAACAGGGAACTAGCACTAAAACTTTACTTTCTAGAAGAAAACTTTTTCTTTCATGTTTTAAAACTTGCAACTTGCTCCATAACTATAGATCATGTGCACTTGCATATTTATGACTATAACATGTAGCATTCCTCCCAGCTACTACTACTCCCTGGCCGTCTGCTTGTAGTTTAAAGACAAAAAAAATAAGATTCGCATTCCACACAAGATTTCTTTTGTCGAGGTGGGTGTGTAAAACGTGCATTGTAGATTGGAGCTCACGAACCAAGTTGGTTGGGAGTCTGAGTCTAGGTAAAAGCTTTATTCCAAGAAGGGAATAATACAAGTTACAAAACTTTACTTGTTTTCTGCATCATCCCTCTCTTCTCTCCAGCCAGCAGAGCAGCATCAACAGCAGCAGAGCAAAAGCAGAGATGCGTAAGATAGGCAACTCTCTTGACAAGGACGGCATTTCTTAAAGCTATACATACACTCTCCATCCATTATTTTGTAACGTAACCAAGTATTTTTTTATACTTGATCATTCTCTCTCCTCTGGTACAACTTTACCTCCAGAAAGAGCATCTTGTTTAACCGTCGACAACGACTCACTGATGATAGTGAGTATCGCTTTTGTATTATTTTGATGATTCCGTACTAACCTTTTTTTTTGCTGTTTTTACCTTTTAGTCCACACACACACACGACTTCTGGGATTGACGTTATCGTCAGCCCAAATGTCGGAGAATATTATGTAGACGTAGAATACATATATGAAAGCAAAGAGGTACGTGCGTAAGTGTATTTTCTTTGTAAATCATCATCATATCATCTTGGTATGAGCTGACTAACTTGACTTGTGTGAGCCACTTTACACACTCTCTGGATGGATGGAATCTGGAACGGGTCTGCTCTTATGCACACAATCAGGCTCTTTTAGCCATAAGTTTTACATGGACCTCTCTGTGCAGTGCATCTCCATCCAACAAAGTATTAGTCTCTGGGTAAACTCATCTCGTTCCAAAAAATGTGATGTGTTGATGATGTTGATGATGATGATGATGACGACGACTATGTTGCCTCCAGGGGGATATTTTCTTTTGCTTGTTTGAGCACGCAAAGAGAATGTGTTGGATGGGCTACATGGTGATGAGGAGGATATATATATCGGTGGGCTCTAAGACAGCAAGTGTGAATCACATGGGCTTACGGATGACTCTTGTTTTTCCACAAGTTGTAAGAGATGCAGTGTGTGGTGGGTGAGACATAATATGCAAGCAGAATTTCCACAGACTCTCTCCTATTGCCTATCGGAGTAACGATATGATAATTTTCAGTGACACTAAGATGATTACAAGTGTGTGACGGTTGTTGTATCCGTGTTTGCGGTGATGAAAGGAAATGATGCAATATTATGCCACATGAATCCTTCTAAAGGGGATCTCGGGGTGCACGGCTGCTTCCAGCTAGCATAGGAATATCCGCACAGACAGAGAGATCGAGATAGTAGGTCGCATCCGTGTGGAAATCATCTTTGGTGAAAATCCATGTGGTGTTCGTTCATCGAAATCACATTATTATCCTTCCTTTCCCTTTCCCTTTTCCCTGCCATGTGCTGCGCTGCGCTGGTGATGTGCTAGCTATATATCCACATGCTAAATAGACTAATGTGTTGTTGACAAACATGGACCAAAAGTTTGTTTCATTTTGCTCAAACGCATGTACTTTATGCACATTTTACATCTGGGAGTTGATGAAATGTGCAACTGCATGTCACTTCTCACACACTACAGCACGGCAAGCAGACTGTACAACACACAAGTTGTTTCCGTACTCCCAACATCAACAACAAAACGTCAGTACGTTTCTAATCTAATCGGGCACTGGTGCATATACATAAATATATAGGTAATAGTCGTTCGTTCGTATCTATATTTGAAAACACATTCTCCTTTTACCTGCCTGCCTGCCAACCCCCAAATTAAATTTCACTTGTAGGGAGTCATTTTAAAATCAGAGAGAAGACAACAAAATCCCCAAGAGCTCTTACCATCTTTTGTAATTGACTCGTATTGTATTATTTTAAATACAAAAGCGTAATGAACCAAACTCGTCTTCCTTCTGATGCTTTAGTTAGTGTATTTTTCATGCTGAATAGAAAACCAGAAAAAAATACATATTTGTGCAAAGATAATTGCCAGATTAGATGAGATAATGAGTGCCCTCTGATTCCATCATCATCAGATTATACGAGAAATTCATATATTAAGGCATTTTCCTACTTGGCTCCGACTCCGACTCTACCTGTACCGCATAGCATAGCACACTACTACTGCTGCATTGTATTTTTACAATTACCATAATGATCAAGAAAGATGTAATATGCACACACGCCAGCATAAGTAGCGTGCAAGTAACTCCACACCAACGCACTTACACACAACATACTTGTAGGTACATTCGTTTCGTACCAAGAAAAGTACGTTAACAAACTCAGGTTGTTGGAAGTGTTTTGACGTATTCGATAAAAAATATCACGGACATGGACATGGACATTATCTTTGTACCAAGTTAATCGACACAGCAGCAGCGCTTCATAAAATGGAAATCGGTTCCAGTTGTTGATCGTGTATGAAACATGTATGAACGCTCAGAAGAGAGACTGCCGAGAACATGACTTGGCATCGCATATAGTTAGCTAACCTATGTACGATCATCATCATCATCATCATCGTCACGATAGTATGTTAACATGTGGGATCCAGTTGTATGCCTAAATATGGGAGGAATCACCTCGCACATAGGTAGACTCATAGAACACCCCATCATACTACGTGTTATTGAGTAATTGATTTTGTTTTTACCGTATTTTAGCAGTTCGCTGGTAAAATGCTATACGGAGAAGAAGAATATAGGTGAAACATATATAAGTTTTTATTGAATGCTAGTTGCCTTGCCTTGCTAGAAAGCTTTACTCACAGTTGGACAAGTTGGGATATAAAGGAATCCTTCCCGTGTGGTGAATATTCACAGATGATCACGAGGGAGAAAAGGAATGTCAGAGTAGAACAGTGTAAAGGATGGAGGAAAAATAAATGATTAATGTATAAAAGGTTTAGGAGGAGCTTAATAGCGTCATCAAAAGCACGACATGGATCATTTGCATACTGGCGAACCAGATATATAATATGGAATATCATGGAAGTATTCTCTATACAGACATTTTTTTTCCTGTGTAGTGTAGTAGTAAATGCCCACAGAGGTTATCGACTACAACATCGAACGGGAGATGCATTTCGAACTTGGGCTAACCGTAAGTTGCACACTTTGCACAATTACAGATGTATCACTCACGCATACTTGCCTTAGCTAGCAGACAGACGGAGAGTTAGAGGGATACACGGATGTAAAGAGATTCTTTTTTTTTGTGCTGAAGAGGCAATTGATATAGGCAATATTTGCAGTGATGATGAAGACGCATCTCCCACACCAACACCACCACCACCACCACCATTCACATTCATACACCAGCACACGCTTCGGTGTAAATTGGGATCAAAGCGAGAGAATTCGCTCAGTGTGGTGGAGACAAGCGAAGAGATCGTTTGACAGGAGTATATAGTGTAACAGTAGTAGTGTCGTGTCGTGACTGACATGGAAGTTGAGTTACTAAATATATACCGGCATTTTTTTGGTTCCAAAAAAATCCAGTTACAACTTGAGCTCCTTTGCTCAAAATAGGAATTTTTAAAGTGGGGGAAATAAAGAGTAAGTAGGCAGGGAGGGATGAGTCTTGGAAGGAGGACGCGAATCCGTTTTGGAAAGTCTGCTAAAAAGGGATGGAGTGGAAGTACTAGCTTGTAGTAAAAGAAAGTGATAACCCGAGCATATGAAACAGGATACATAGGATTCAATAATAATATCCATGTCGTACGGATTGAGGATTACTCTCAGACTACTGATTGCTTGCATCGCCTCCCTTTGAGCACGTGAAAAAATGTGCATATAACGATATTCAAGAAAGTGACAGTTAGTTGGTGTGTTCAACGACGACAACATGATGTTCATAGATTCAAGGTAGAAGCCCAGGTAGAGCCAATGTGCATTGAACGAGAACAGGTATTGCTACTTTATTTTCAGCTCATATATATTCCCAATGACAGGCTGAACTAAAAGGGAGTAGTAAATGGTAGTAGTAAACTGGTGAAGGTGCTTCGAACTTTTAACGAGAGAATTTTGGGGATTTCCAAATATAAGAAAGTGGACACTTGCATGGCAGCAGCAGAGTGGCCACTTTGAAAAAAGAAATATATACGTGGTTGACAGAATAGTAGAGAGAGAGAGAGAGAGAGAGAGAGAGACGCACAGAGAGAAAAGCACAACCTTATACATCTCTCATACAGTCAGTCACCAGGTGTGTGTACTTTATGGGTCTGAAAGTCTGAATCTGTTCACGACGCAGAGAGGACGAATGAGGGCACCATCAACTTCTTCTTTTCAACAACGTTTTGTTGTATGATTTTATTTTTGTCTTGTTCCCTTCTACGCACATAAATTTGGTAGACTGACGGACAGCGCGGACAGTGTGGTGGTGATGGTGGTTGATGGTGGGACGGGGAGAGGAACACAACATTTTAAGGACTTGACTTGAAGTTGCTAATAATAGTTAACCAATAAGTTATAACCACGGCTCGACATATGCACGAACCATTTAGCAATGATTATTGACTAATTGAGGAGACAGACTAGCTGCTAGCGTGTGATCACCACGTTAGTTGACGGAGACGCTTGGCGATGAATGATGAAAAGAAATGCAGGTTGGTCGCTGCTATGGAATATGGTTGGTCTGAATAAGAAGGAAAACCTCTAGTAGTATAATATAGTATATCACACTACTGATCAGATCCAAACGACTCATTTATCTCTTTTCGAAATGTATTTCCCTGTGTGGAATGTTTGGATAGACATATCAACCTCAAAATTACTACTACTACAAAAACTCTGCTCTCTTGAAGTAGCGTAGCATTCTCTTTTGACAGTGGTTAGAAAGCGCCGAGGAGGATTGAATATTAAGGATACGAGCTGCCTAATAATAATAATATAATAATAATAATAATACATTGATAATATTTTATTGAAGAAAGGAGACAGGTAGCTTGTGTGTGTCTCTCTCTCTCTCTGTGTGTAGTGTAATAATGTAAGCGTTTTGTCGCATTGAATATTGAATTAGGTGAACGGGATGGATTCTCTTCTGTAGGCAAGGTAGTCAGATAAGATGGATGAAGAATAAACACATTTTTGGCTTGATTTGGCACTCACTCACTTGCTCTCTCACACACGCACTAACTCCACTTTACTCACATTTACATACCACACGTATTTGTTAGCAGTTAGCAGCAGCAGCAGCAGCAGCAGTACTACATAGAATACAGTTCTAGCAAGAATATAAAAAAAAATGCCAAGAAGGTCTACTGATCATCAGCATCACACAGCAGCCTTCAGACACTACCTTGACTGCATTTTTAGATTGACTTGCTGCCTCACGAAGCAAAAAAACATAGTTTGTGTAACGAAAACAAGTCAAAAGCTAATAGAAAAAAATGTACAATATTAAGGAGCCAGGTACAACTAAATGATGTCATAAATGTCTGTGTGTGTGTGATGAGAGTATCTATGAGGATAGTCAGATTTATTTAAGCATTTTCCCATATTAGTACTATAATATATCTTTCCAATCTTCAATACAAAATCTGACAATTTTCTTATCCCCGCGACCCTGGGACACCGTTACAAGATAAACACTATTGATTTCGGTGGATTTCGCGTGGAAGTTGGATTTTGATAGGGGAAAAATGCCATTTTCGATTGTAATCATATATATAGCACTGACTGACTGTCGCGCTCATTCATTTGGGAGGAGGAGGAGGAGGCCACCTATTTTATTTTGTTTTATCAAGTTGACATTTACTCTAACCCTCAAGGACACCATAATAAGGTTCGAACAACGGGCCGGATTTTTATCACTACACATTTCATTGATTTTTCCTCCTGCTCGCTAACAACAATCGTCTACACTTTGCGTAATAATAATCTAGTTGGGAATGTTGAGAAGGATTTTAGTGATACCAATTTTTTCTACTACAAAAAAATAGTTAAGCCTCGCTAGCTTATTATAGGTAACAACTGCTAAACGAAGAAGAGGAAGCAATGTACTGTGCATTACTTGCGGGAGGATCGATGTGGCATTCCTATTAGTATTGGAGAAAAAAAAATGACCAACTGTCAACATTGAATAATTTTCTCCATAACCCATGCCAACGGCATAAAAAACGGAAAGGAAGTTCATTCTTCTGGTATTACATATCCTTCACATTATTGTCCCACTACTCCTAACAAGTCTAACTAAACGCTATATAGCCAGAGCTCTTAAGAGGAAAAGTATTTTTCCGCTATTTGATACCAAGGCTTTCTTGCTGGTTATACTAAATGCCGAAAAAACACTTCTCCTCCGATCAATTCCTTTGAGTCGTAAAAAGAACGCTATATATATATGTAAGGTAGTTTACCTTTCGTCGAGGCAAGTCATTGTTTGCAGTTGCATCGTAAAAAATATGTCTTTTGTTGATATGCACGGTAGTATGGGAGAAGGAAAGCGCACCTTGGGTAAAAAAAGAAAAGATACACACATGGAATTCTCCTCGCTTAAGTCGCTCGCTGCATAGGTATATAATATATGGTTTATCCATTTGGAAGTTGGAAAAAGAAAATATTTTGGACAGGTCGAAAAATATGCATTTATTCAAGTGAAAACTGACTTTTATGTCCATCATGTGTACTCTCGGTTGCAATCTCATTATAATTGTCATGTCATGAATACTTTATTCCTTTGTAGAACTTTTTTTCCCTTTGTGAGCAGCTCCCTTACAAAACTTGGTAAATATAAAAGAATCCTGAGGGTTTTATCATCTCCCCCATTCAGTGCGAAAATTATTACACTGGCATGCATGCACCTTTTTTGAACTTGCTATTCAAGTCAGACAGATTTCCTTGAAGGCAATCATAGGACGAAGAGGGTGGTTCGGGTTTATTCCCTTGATGGTGGTGGCGATGACGCGGAGAGAGTGAGTGTGTGTTCTTTGATGGTTTTATATTATCCACAGAGTAAACAGTCTTTCCTGGAATTTTATCGTTGAAGTCATCTCACCTCCAATTGCTCAGTTACCCCTGCGAAATGTTTTTTTTTTGTTTTTCGTCGATTCCAGAGAGCAAGGTTCTGGCGCTTGCTCATTTTGGCAGGTGTACAAAAAACAGCGAATATTTCTCAAGCTCATGAATTGGATGGAGCCGCATCCTCTCATTGTGGGAACAAAAACATAATAATAATAATATTATAATATGTTCAGGCAGCTAACCTGCGGATTTTTGGCTATGACGTGCAAACACATGTAGGATACATGTTTTTGTACAGACCAATAAAATAATAATAAGCATATAATGATGCCACTTACACAAGGTTTGATTTCATCGCGTTGCAATTTGTAGAAAGTGTGTGGTGCTCGATTAGCTATTTTGAAATACTACATATTCGTTCATATATAGGAAGGGATCAAAATGGGCATTTTCAATTTGTCTGAATTAGCACAAACAGTCTTGCCTCTGTCGCACGAGAGGTGTGTGTGTGTGTGTGTGTGTGTGTGTGTGTGGTGACTAGGTATGTATGTGAAATATTGTAGTATACATGAATATTGATGCAAGGTAGGTTACTCAAGCGGAAGTCATTTTACATTTCCATTAATCCACATTCACACGGTAGATCCTTTTCAGCAGAGTCAGCTTGAATATATCGTATATGGCATATGGGTGGATTGTGTGGATCTATATAGGTATATACACCTCGTACATTTCTCCCCTGAAACGTGAATTACTTATAGTGTGCAAATATTGTAACTATATGCTCACCATACTCATCATCATCATCATCATCATCATGGCAGGTATGAATAGCAAGGGAAACACGTTTGAAGTTGAAATTGTTGAAAATGAGACACCTCCATCAACCACACATTATTTCAAGTAAGCTGCATTACTTTACTGGTGAACTGGTAGTACCCAGAGACCGAGGATTTTCCTTCATTTTAACCGTGTTATGGTGATGGCTACAAAGGTGTGCATCAGCATCATCATTATATATCTCTCTTCTGCCCACAAACATCAAGAAGACGAGGGAGCTTATGGGTACTACTACTTACTTACTACTCACACCCAAGGTGTACTTGATTTTTGCTCAAAAGTAAAATAATATAACTTTCAAACAAACCAAGGGATTTTCTCACTGTTACAAATTCATCATTTTCTATTTATTTATTAGATAAACTTTGTTGTATTATTGACTGACGTAGTCCGTCCGATGCAGATTGGTTGGTAAGTAGGTGATGAGTAGCTGGCTATGGTTTGTTAGGGGGGAAATCATTGAAAATCTAACGTTTTTCACTATTGCAAATTTATGCTCTGTCTGTACTCATCTATAGCACATCTCTCTGTTTCTACACAACTCTGCATCATCATATTCATATTCCTAAACCTGTGGGATATTTTGGTCGTCAATAGTCCATAGTCCAGTAATATGACACAACAACAAAATTAAATAGGTTATATGCTGTAGTTTGACAAGACGCTTGACCTTCACAGAAAAAAGCAGTACGCATTTACGTCACCTCTCATATCACACCAAGCACAGCTTTTGTGATGGACTTGCGCATATTTCGGTGCCATAAGTGACATGTCTAAAAAAACAATATTTTTTTTACTTTGAAAAACGGACACCCCCAATCCACAGTCCGTGCAGGTATAATTGGGGAAATTCCTTTTTTAGTTTTAACATGTGAACCACAGAGTGTACCGTTGACAGCATGAATTTACCATACACAACATAATGCGGGCCTTGTTATATTTATGATATTTATCGTTTACCATATCACTATCATTAACTCCTGGTATTACGTGAACAGTTTTTATGCGTGTTTTATAGTGTCTGCTTTAGTTTCCAACTTTGTAGGGGCAGAAATGAAGGTCGGATGTTGACAATTAATGTGTATGTGTGCTTCAATATATATATATATATATATGACTACTGTGCCGGCTGACCGTTGCGTTGAGCAAATTTAATGTATTTTTTTCCTCTCTTATGCAAGTCGCTAGCGACTTTTCTCACTCTTCTGCTGCAAAATGACATACATACATATAATGTAAGTGAGCTTTTAGTAATGGTGAGGTGGTGGTATGGGATTGTAGAGAGAAACCGCAAACGACAGGTAATATTATTAGAGCAATTTTATGTGTTTGCTAGTGATGAGAAATGTTCGGTCTTCCATCCTTCCTGCCTCTTTTCCTTTTGTCCTGTTTTTCTTATTCTACAAAAGAGTAAGGAGGTGAGTAGGCCAGAATAATCATATATAATAATACAATCATAATCATATCACATCCCTGTTATCATCCTTAAAGGTTGTGTAACACAACGCAAAATAGTCATCCTCCCTGTATGCCTCCTGCATCATGAGGCAGGTGTAGCAGTGGTAGTAGTAGTAGTAGTAGTAGTAGTAGAAGTAGAAGTTACTTTAAAGAGTAAAAATTCTTGGTGATCACCATGAGCGAACCTGTTGACGACAGAAAACTGCATTATTATTCTTGTTGTCCCGTCCTCTCTGAGTGAGCTTCAATCCCTCAAACCGGCCACTTGGATGTACCGACAAACTTGTGAAGCTAGTCCTTTTGATTTGTAGTACAAATGTAATATTTATTGAAACCTGATTTTTGCGTATAAATTTCTCGTTTAGCAGTCACCACCATTCACCATCATCATCGTCCCCTATATCATTCTCTCAGATTTGTAGTGCAGGCTGGGTAACTAACTCCCTTGTGCCAATCTCAACATGATGTCACTCACTTGCCTTGTTTGCAATGCAGCAATCACGAGATTTGTTACGTTAAAAAATTTCATTGCATACTCCATTTTGGGGGGGAATGTGCCTGTGAGGTGGGCAATAAGTTATGTTATGTTGTACGATATAAAAGGCATAAATTATTGCTGGCATTTTATATGCGCTGCCTGTCCACGGCAGTCATCTTTTTGACAACTTTTTCTTTCGACAATCTGAAGCGAACAGCGGCTGAAATGAAATGACACTTGAGAGAGGGTCATCCTAAATGGGTTTCTACCGGGAATGGTCAGTGTCGCGTCGGTCGACCGACTGTTTAAGATGTATGGCAGCAGCCTGGTCGAGAACGGCTAAAGTAAACTGGCCACCCTGGAGGCATATTATATATATATATATGTATTAGTAAAAGATATTATACTAAATAAATTAGACGGAATGCGCGTCTCTGCGGCAGGGCTATTTCATAATTCCAGACAAGAATGGCAAAAAAAAATTGGAGCGGTACGGCCTAGCTTGGAAGGTATACAGGAGGAGAGGAGGTAGTCTACCGTAATAACTTGATAACAAGGTGCATTGGCACGACATTTGCTCATTTCCTTGACTTCTGGTTGGCACGATAAAGTCATATTTTTGTACCGATGTACCCCAAAACGACGTAGTCCCATAATCTATTTTATATTGGCTGAGCGTCTGTGATGCGCAAGAAGAGAGAAGGAATCAATGGGAAAGGTCTTCTCCTTCTTATTATTACTATGTTTGCAAAGTGAGATAATGAGCAAAGTAGTCTGACTATCCATTCGAGAATGGACTGTACTCCTGTACTCCAGTACTGTGTAGCTACTCCAGTTGAAGAAGAGAGACGTCTTCTACGTCCATCCAGAAGAGGCAAACCTTTTTTAGTCTGGTTTGGGTACATGAATGACATCTTGACAATTATGAAATAGTAATTTCCATCTCGTTCGCATTCATACATTCGCTGACACATTGTCAAGTACAAATGATTGGTCAACCAAAACCCCATTTCAAGACAAGACGTGCACCAGGATCCCACACTCTACACACTACTGTTGCCCATTCAATTCGCATTTCGACCTGAGTTGCAAATTTGCAATTTTCACTTGGAACAACGCTGATTCCATCAACGAGCTAAAACAAGAAATAGACCATACAATAATACAATCTTGGACTAGATTTTTTTGCACGATGGGCTGGCATGTAATTTTTAAAATAAAAATGGATATGCGTCATTCTAAACATTTCCTCTGACCTAACCATTATTTCCTTTGAACAGCCTGAATTGAATAGACGGACATGTATGCGGGGCACATTCAATGCACTTTGAACAACTTTAGTTACGTACCACATGTTTTATCCCACTTTATCCTTCACTTGGAGGGAAACGTACGGCGAGGATTTTAGTAAATTTTCCACTATTCATCATAAAAATTAATTCTAAAATAGAATTGAGGAATGCGCAAACATATTTCCCTATCTTGCATTCAAATTATAATAAGCGTTTTTTTGCTTCCTCAATGCACAAGTCGAAGCGAATCCATGTGAGGAACCTTTTTATGCAATGTATAAAAAACGCACGTGCTCCTTGACAATGATGCCAATTTTTAGCCAATTTGAATTTTGAAAGTGAAATGACAGAGTTTATCGCATCAATCAGTCCTGTCAAACTTGGTACGCGGTAGGCACTTTCATGAAGCAAGCGATTCATGAAATTTTTCGGCGATGCGATTTGCGATACACTGGATTCAAAATGCATGACAAATCTGCATAAGCGACGCGCGCAAGCTCTCTGATGACGTAAATAGCATTTTTTTTGAGAATTATTTGAGAGATTTTTTTGAGGAGACAGCCTCAATTGCAAGAGATTGTGATATCCTTAGAATATTGCGAAATAAGAATGAAATCTCAAGTTGAAAATGAACAATTCAATGGCAAAGTTGTACTAATCCTCAGTGTTTTCTTGTTTCTTTACAGAGTAGCAAATTTCCACTACAACCAAGAGCAGCGGCGGGTGCAGCAGGCTATATAATATTGGATCATCGAACCGGGATCATCTTCAATTATTATAGTTCTTCTTGGTGTAATACAGTGTTAGAATATCTTTTTCTTTGGAAGTACGTATAGCGGCGTTGTTCACTCGGTTGAACAAAATCCGACAGAAATCTATCATCGTCAAAGAAAATGTCCACTTTAGCCGGGCCGGCTGCACCTATGATGGGTGTTTCACATCACCACCAGCAAGCCGTTTTGGCTGCTGCTTATTTTCACCATAACCAAAACAATAACTCACAAAATATCAGTTCCATTAATAGTAGTGGTAGTAAAGGTGGCAGTTCTTCGAATAGTTATACATTACCTGAGAGAAACTCACCTGTGGATGTTCAGCCTGACCGACCTATTGGATATGGAGCCTTTGGCGTTGTATGGTGAGTCCAGGCTTAACCTGCCATATTTTTACCTATATTCTTTATGAAAAGCAGTAAAGCACGGAAATCATGTCACATCATTCCTTTTTATCATATACTATTCAATCATCCACAATTGGTTACGAATCCGGTCTATAGGGAACACGCCAGACAAGGAAAATAGTAGGAGACTCTCATAAAAATGTCTTCACTTTTTAGATGCAGTTTTAATAATATCTAATTATTGGAAATCTTTTGTGGGTTCGTGTGTAAAACCCAGGAGAGCATTGAGCCTCTACTAACAATTCACAATGATCCAGGATGAAGGATGGACACAAAAAGCAATTGTTGTTAGAAAATATCCCAACAACATCCTTGTTCTGCCTGCGCTTTTATGATTGCCCTCTAGAACATACAATCTCTGGGAATATCTCAACGTCCCTGTGACCGGATTCGCGTGATTTTCTTTATCTTTTCGTTTTTGGGAAATTTAGACATATCCTTTGTCGACATTTCTCATAGGGATACTGTAAGATTGTTGACCCTATTAAGGTAGAAAAGATGATGAAACCATTTAAGACATTATTTTTTCTCTCGCTCCCCTTTGTCATCCAAGAAATGGGTAAGACGAAGGGAAGGGAAACGGAGGGGCTAATCGCAAGTAAGAAGGCATGCAGCTTGCTGGAGTGAGGTAGAGGATGAAGGGGTAGAAAGGATGTCCTTGAGTTTTCCAGTCAGATTATGTCTGTATGTGTGTTGTTAACATCATCACGAAACTGGGAAATCTTAAAGAGTGGCCGAGGGACGGCTCATGCTCTCTAAAGACGATGAATCAAATGCGTCTATAATGGGAAGGTTTTTCACGTAGGAGCAGATGTTATGAAGAAAAATATCGGCCAGACAGACCTTTTTTCTTGAAGACCTTTTTTCCAAAGAAATGATCTACAAAAAATGCACAAGATTTTGAGCCGACATGAGACAAAGGCGAGAGACGAGAGAGAAGAGAGAGAGAGGCACAGGGATGCAGAGCTCTTCTGAACTTGTTAGGAAATCAGGCAGCTGCAACCCACAACAAGAAGTTGTGGTGTTGAAGAAGACATGGTAGAATTGTACTCGTCAAGATTCAGTTCTGTAATTGTACAAATACGCAGAATTCCAATAATACCGAAAGTCCTCCTCTGCAGCTGCCTTACTTAATGTGACGAAGAAACTCTTCTTGATACTCAACTTTGTAAGGTATCAGGGACTTACAGATTTCTTCGCCTTTCCTTACACTTCTGCCTGCCCTTTGGGGATGGATGGATGGGATTCAATTAGAAAATCGGATATGAATGGAATGGAAGGTGCTGCATGCAGGCTCACAAGCGGTGATTTGTTTGCATCATGATTGGGAACATCAGATAAATGATATGAGCAACGTAACGTAGAAAATCATGTTTGCCATCACATGACTGATTGAGAGATAGAGAATCACAGAAAAATGATTGTAAATGGGTGACCTCGTCCCCACTCAATTTGAATGCGAACTATGATGACAAAGGATAATAGGCTTGAATGGGCGAACAGGATAGATCGTTGAAACTATGTGTACGAATCCCATTTCAATAAATCGATTTGTTTAACTCATAGAAGAGCTTGTTTACTGCAAACGCTCCATTACCTAGCAGCCGATTTTTTAAAAAATACTTAGTTGTGAAGCATATGGGTGGTTCACTGACATGACGACAACCTGGTGCAACGTCCAATAATGTTGACTGTGTGGGCAGGACATGAATATTATGTAAATAAATTGAGCATTATATGCTATTTGACAAACATGAAATGAACTATTCATTGTAAACAGAAGGGGTTAATTAACTGAAGAAAATGGACCTGTTGGAATTTGGAATACATTAGGGCTGAGCTGAGCCCAGTTAGGAAACCAAGGTAGAGTGGAGATATATTATGATTATATATCAAATAGGTATGCTCCCATGAGCAGCATCTCCTTCATCAACCGTTCTCTCTCTTGTCACACAATTTTCAAGAGGCAGATGGCTTTATTATTTTACGAACGAGGAGGGTAAAGTTGGGAATATTATTCCTCCAGAGTTGGATGAATTATGTTCAAAACAGGCAGCTTGTGGTTTCCTCGTGCATAATCACGCCGGTCTGTGGAGAAACAGGGGTGGCTTAGCATTTACCAATTTCGTTTTCAAAAAAAAGTTGCATAATATAATGGCATCAGGATGTACACAGGTAGTACATACTAGAAGTGGTAGCCTTATGTCCTGTTGGTTTCCAGAAGGCAAGGTGGCTGAAAAACATCAAAATGGAAAATGGTACTTTATAGTAGTGAGTGAATGAGTGAGGCACAGGCTCATGTTCAAAGGGACAGGTGGTCACCGACGGATGTGTGTGCTGGTGGCTGTGGTTATGTTATGATTATGTTTTTCCAACTTCTCCCGTCGTTTATCACTCAACAAGAGAGGGAGAGAGAGAGAGGAAAACAAGGAGACTTCTTTAGGCTTGTGCTGCAGCAGCATATAACCCTCCACAACCTCCTTCATTTCGTTGTTGATGATTACCTGTCTATCAGGCAGGTGACCTTATGGCATGGCACTAGCCAAACCTCAGACTCCAAACTTAAACTCAGAGAAGATATGTATCCAACTTGATTAGCCATTCACTCTGAAGTTGACCACTTTGGTTCGTTGCTTTTACTTGCCCCTCTAAAAGTTTTCAGCTCTTTGACTTGGCTACACACTACTACTACTACTACATATGTGCACGCTGATTGTAAATTGTTTTTTGTTCAATCCTTTACGCTTTCCACCCTTGTTGCAAACACATCCGTCCCATTACCATCCCTCCTATCTGATAAAACGATCTTCAAGGGTATTACGTAAGAGGCTCATATATAACCAAAGTATTCATTCTTATTCATAATCAACATGCTACACCTTTTAATCTAGCCAACATCTTGCAAGCCAGATAGGTACGCGTCTGTGATGGTGGCGTGGTGGATGGTGTGGTGAGGCAACACGTTCCGACTGCATTTCATTTCAGTCCGTCCATATGAATACCCATGATATATATGGAAAACACAAAAGGCTAAAAAATTCTATTCTTATCCCTTCTTTTCTGATGAGGTGGGAATGGGACGCAAGCAAGAGGCAAAGCGTTGGATTATTATTATTCTTACTTTGTAATACTCACCAGACGAACGGACTGAATGGTGATTAACCTGAGATTGAAGTCTTCACATGGTAAAAGGGGTAGCTCTTGCGTTCAACTTGTTCATCTCGAAGAAATGCCTTAAACGCTGCTGCTCCTCAAAGCGTTATACAGCAGGCTTTTATGGCATGGTCATATTGATGATGTGGTTAGATTCATGATGATGATGTTTTAAGTATACGCACCATGTATCTATATTCTGTCGGCCTGATCATTTTGTTTGATCCCCAACAAAACGCTCTTTTTTCCTCAGGATTCAGATATACCTACTAACAATTCAGTTGTAGGATTTCACATTTTTGTTACGAGAGTAACGAAATATTAAGAGGGAAAAGAGCACGCGTTTTTTTTCCTTTAAAAAAAATGCATATTCTCAACAGCATACCTTTTTAATGTAATATGAGTTGTAAAGAGCGTGTGCGTCGAACAGTGGCTGAGGAAATGGGAACACCTGTCCCTGGCCAGTGAGGCAAGAAAAGAAGCCAGTTCTCTGGTGTGTTTTCATGGCAAACTCACTAAAAAAAATCATCTTTTTGTTCCTTCTCCTTTTTTCCACACATTTTAAATACAGAGGGATATTATGGAGCTGTTACTTTAAGTTTCCTTTAAGGTACATATGCATTGACTACAAAAAGCCGATTGCCGATTGGAAATGAAGTTTTCAAACCTTTAAAAAGAGTTTTAAATTGGCATGGCCTTTTTTCTATACTCCTCGTCTCTCCTCTTTGACCCAACTATCAATTTGCAGTATGAATAACAGTTGGGGTGGGAGAGACGGACAAGTCAAATGCCGAAATCGATTTTGTGCAGGTGGCTAAAAAGGGGATAATAAAAAATGTGCCCGTGACAGACGGTGTGCTTAGAGATCACCAGATGCTTAATGAGCCAGCAGCAGCAGCAGATTGTCTGGAAGGAAAAATCTGAAACAAGTGTGTCTTGCCCAGAGTTGAGTTGAATAAAAAAGAAAAGGAAAGTGAGTGATGGTCCTCGTCGCGTCGTCCTCCTGCCTGTTCCATGGGCTGCAATTATATGGACAAGTTTGCCATATGCAATTTATTTAATCGTAATCTTAACTTAAGTAGAACAGATAGAGATGGGGATGATCCAGTCGTTTGAACTCTGTTGAGAGGAGTTCACCCACCTCTTTTGGCAGCTATATGACATGTCGTGAGACATGTGTATGATTCAGTATGATTAAAACACGTCTCTCTGGTGTCCCAACACCACTTAAATGCTCTTTCTCCGGCAGGGCAGGCAGCAGTTTTCATCAGTTTAGTTCGCTCGCAGACCAACCAAACCAAATCTTGTCTCATGTACTCAGCCAGCGAGCTATCAGCCTCTCGGAATCATCATCATCAGTGTGGTGCGGTGCGGTGCGGTGGCACACTGTATTGATGCATGGAGTTGGACATGCAGAAAAAGAATTTTTTTTGATCTCATCCTCTATCGTCGTCACCACCAATTTGATGAAATTTATTGTAAGCACTCATCCGTTTCATTCAATTGGTGATGTAATCACATGTTTCATTTCCCACTCTGTAAGAAGAACCTCCATTCCATCCAGAGAAACATCTAGAGGCGTTGGTTGGTTGCGGAACTGTTCATAAAAATGTCTGAGAATGTCCTACGGTGTTGGTGGAAATTGCGAAAAAAAGGGACCAAATCGTCAAAGATTTTCGTTCGGACACGTAAAAGCGTTGTGAATCTTCAAGCGTCAGTTCGCACAGCAATCAAGGAAACCCCGAAGGCGAAAGTGAGCAAGTCGAAGAAGAATTCTATTAAAATCACATGCCCAGAAAATTGCCATTTTGGTAGTCCGATGGTCGACAATTTAGTTTAGCCCAAAACGGAGACGACTCCTACTACTCGTCCCGTTACAAAACGTTACGACGCTCTCCAGGGAGATTCACTTGGCAGTGAAAATAGCTGCTAATTTCTCCTTTTGCGGAAGGGGTTCCTGGTTAGGATAGAAATGACGGACCGGGACGTAAGTTCGTTCGCAGAAATTGTCAAGCGGTTCATTTCCTGTGTTCCTTGTAAAGTCGGGAACACACCTCATCATATGCACAACTCCTGTCTAGTTAACACAAGACCACAATGATGATGATGATGATGATGGCCCCAGGCCAAGGGGAAGTAGTACATTAATCGAAATATATTTCTTCTTTATACCGATATCCGGGCTGGAAAAACATCCCAGTTTATTTTATATTTCTACATTCTACGACGCGCTCCTTCCTATATATCCCCCGACCGTTATTGTAGTGCAGAGATACCGCTGCTCTGCTGCTGCTGCCGCTGCTGCTGCTGACTAGTTGAAAGTTCCTGGAGGATTCCTCCCCACTCCAGAACCAGAGAACCAGAGTTATGGATCGATAATCAGTTCTCTGGAAACGGGGGGGCTAGAACCCACTTACATTACTACTATTTCATCATCAACTTCCAGCGAAAAAGAGTTGCATGAGATGGGGGTGTATTGTATAAAAACACAATGTCGGTGTCGCCTACCATACAAACACTATGCACTTGCTAGCTCGATAGTTGTATCCCCTCGCTAATAAATGCCGTGCTATATACCTATGAAAATTCGAAAATAACAACAAATACGTGCATTCACTCTCACTCCCTTTTCCTCTGTTTACTCATGACATTATCATAAATATCATTTGAAGCTATAAAATTATGGAAATGGTCATGTACTTTTTCTGCCTTAAAGTAACAGCACCACCACCACCACCACCACGCTTTTCCTTTTTTTTCCCCATCAACATCGCGGACTCGGACGACTTTTCCTCCCATATAGTACGCGCATATATTATATTCTCTGTACATGATTGAAAATATTTCCGAAGGTATGTACCACGACTAGAGAAAATGTACGTCACATCAAAATTCGTCAAATTTCGTGTACCCCTTTCCCTTGCACACAGAGCGTTGCCCACAAGGATGGATGCTGGTGGTGCATTTTCCTCGTGATTTTTTTTTCGGCTGGCTATGCCGATGCCGATGAAGTGCGTCGTCGATGTCACAGTCTCATGCTCCTGTCATTATTTCGTGTATTTTCGCAACAAGACTTTCTACTCTGTATGCAATTGACGTCGGAAATGAAACTTTTGTGCATCAAGCTTAAACAACAAAGAACCGACAACATCCATAATATTGTACCACGAACCATATAGACCAGAGAAGAGGCAGAAAACTACGTCTCTGTGTAAAAACGCATCCTCCTATCTCCTCTCTTTGAGGAGACTTCCCCTCATGATGGTTCATTTTTTTCTACTCAACTTTCAGTGATATCTAGAGAGAGAGAGAGAGAGAGAGAGAGAGAGAGAGAGAGAGAAGAGAGAGAAGCATATGGCTAGAAACAACAGATCCACTTGAGTTTTTTTTCCTCTTCATCTTTTGTCTCTGAATAGATAGTCATACACGACCACTGCTATCCCATCCCAATCCCATCATCTCAAGAATGATCCACACACGCTTTTTTTCTTTTACACGGCTCGCAAAGGAGCGAGCGAGTCGTTGCGTTGCTGCTTTTGATGTTGCGAAATGTCAAAGAGAGAATAGACAGCGAAAGAAGTCAATTATTTCGAATAAGCACTTTTTTTGTTCGCATGAGAGCCAACACAGCCTCCTCACAACATCCACATGATGAGACTATGTAAACAGCGACTGAATTTTGCATGTTGTGGAAGGAAAAAAGACACACGGCTTCACACCACTACCAATTTAGAGAGGGGGTTTATGCTTGAAGAGATGTTGCACATTTTACAGCCAGCAGCCGTCAATAGAGAGAAAAGTTTGAAATACAAGTCATAATTCAAGTCAACCTCATCCCTGCCAGAGAATCATGTATACATCCATTATTATGTACGCTCATTACGCACACATAATACATTCCGCAGAGGATAATCATAAAAACAAAAACAAAACAAAAAATATATATAAAAAAAAGTGTATCTGGAAGCTATGCGTGAAATGTGTGTGACTGACTAGTAGTAGTATATGTACTAGAAGGGAACCAACAATAACAACATCAAAGAAGAAAGAAATGTGTGTGTGGCAAAAAAGGAATAAGAAGAGAAGAGGAAAGACTATCATCTAGCTGAATGAAAGTTTCGAAGGGGATTAAAGAGTGAGAGGAGGATTTAATGCGAGTTGGATATCTACAAGAATAACAATGTTATTGCAAATGATCCATCATGAATGATGATCGTCACATTTTAGTAGATTTAGGATCTACACGAGCCGAGAGTGAATGGTGGTGGTGCGTGTGTGTGTGCAACATACATAATGGATTTGTAGATTGTCGTTCTTCGCCCGCCGCCGCTGCCGCAAAACGTTATTATTTTGCATGTAAATGGTAATACCAGGTTTCGCAAGGAAATGGTAATTGTCACAAGTGACTGGTACTGAATGAATGAGGGCTATGCTGCGACTCAGCCCAGCAGTGTCATTGTAATTTGGCATACTTACTGAAAAAAAAACTCCAACAACATTGTGATATGATGTGGTGATGATGATGATGATCACTGGGATGAGTACCTAGCCATTGTGAGCAGGAGCATTGTGATGAACAGTGAGCAGGCAGGGCAGGGTATCTGTGGTGATCATGATGATGGTATATTATGGTGAGCTCTCTGGGCTGAAAAAATATATAGGTAGACAAAACTGGGGTTATATCTGTCACCAAGTTTGTAGCGTGGTGGTGGTGGTGGTGGTGATTTACTCATTTGCATGTGTGGAATTTGTTTAAGGTAGCGAAACAGGTTTCTTGAATAAAATGCGCAATGTTGTGATATAGGGCTCATCCGTTTGCATAGGTATGCTACTTCCTAAAACTGCACTGATTTGCTAAGTACGATATGAGGAGTAGCAGGATGAATTTTGTACTAATGAACGAAATAATGCATAATATACCTGTGTGCTCGCTCCTGTTTCCCCTTTTCCTGTACAATTTTTCGCGTTTCAGCCAAGTAAACCCTTTTGATTGAGGAAGTGTCTAGGGACTAGCGCGACTAAATTCAGGACTAACTTCAATCATGTATTAATTTCCATGCTCAATTGAATCCTAGGATAAAATTGAATTTTTGCTCTAGATATCGTAGGGAATTGCGCTTCTGCAACAACGAGGAGAGTAAACAAATTACGAAATTTTGTTTGGTTTTGCGAAGGTAACTCACTCTCTCTCTCTCTCCTATTCACAAATAACTTTCTATAGGTTCTTCTTCTGCGCCAGTGTTTTAAATGAGTTACAACAACAACAACAGCAACTAGAGTAAATGTCAACACACATATATTATGCCGTGTGTGCCGTCGTCATCCATAATTGCAAGCAGGTTGGTTGGTTGGCTGGCTGGCTGGCTGGCATACATACGCACCCGTAATGATATGTGGGGATTCACAGCCTTGCGTAGTGAAGTTACGTTGCGAGTAGTTGTTGAGAAATGAAGTTACTCTCGTCTCAAGTTACTCTGGATTTGACAAATATATAATGTATTACGTGTAGAGACACTGATGAAATTACACAACTATGGCATTAGCTTGACGAGAAACTAGCACAATGCTAAACATAGGTCAAGGTTAATACAATGATTTTTTTGGGCTTTGCTTTTGCCACAAACTCTAATCACTCTTTTTCCCATGGAATCCGTCGTCTAGCACAGACAGAGGTTGTGTGTATGCCTGCCTATATGCATGCCTAGACAAGAGCAGAGTAAATTGGTGGTGGTGGTGGTGGTGAGGAGCGATAGTAATTAAATTTTGCAACACATCACATCCCCCAGTCACAATACATCTTGATTATTATGAGAACGTGTATATGCATATAGGTATGCTAAGTCCAAAAAAAAGACGACAAAAGTCTCCTTTAAGTCTCGAGTGAGTGGCTGTTGTTACAACTTGTGCTGCTTTAAGGAGAACCCCTGCTGACTGATTGCCGACTACTACACGACCAAGACGACGACGAGGATGAATACTCTAGAGCGTTTTGAAGAAAATCGACATTGCTATATAGGTATATGCATAGGTGCCTATACTCGTTTACGATCATCTTTTTGTATCGTCGTCGTAGGCTATGCTTTTGTAGACATGAAACACGACCGAGGCGAGTGGCCTGTATATTACTCTTTTCAGTTTATTTTCGTTCGCAAAATCAATTTTATTACAAGAGTGTCATTCCTCGTGAAGGCTTCGCCACAAAGGCTTGTTGTAGTTAATGTTAGACATTGCAATTACACAAAACAAAAAAGTCCTTTAAAAGGATGCACATGCATGCACTCAGAGTAGTAGTACAGTAGTACTCGTATTCTAACAGTGGATGTTATGTTATGGAGGTAAGCCCTTAAATCAAAATTAAACAAGAAAAGCCCATCATCAACAGTCGTCGACCATGACAAGCTCGTCGTAGTGCATTACGGTCTGTCTCTACTCTGTACTCTTTCTTTTTTCTAAATATAAAAGTTGGACCTTCAGCTTTTGAAATTATAGTGATGTTGTAATATTAAAATTAAGTCATGTCATTTGCCCTTAAATGCACACAAGTGTAAAAAAAACCAATGAAAAAAATACGATTAGGGCGAAGAGGAAGATTTTTCTGAGAGAGGTGTATTAGGTGCCAGGGACAGGGATGATGTCTAATCAGATACAGAGCCCGGACTGAATACCAGTTTGTAAATTTCTTTTTAATGAATTCAACTTGAGATGCCAAGGAAGCATCACCTTGTCGATTAAATATTACGTAATTTAATTAATAATTTCCGTAAATGTCCTTCGACGTTTTGGCACCCTCTTGAGACTCCTCCAAACCTCAAGAGCAGAGAGAGAGCTATAGCTAGTGGCCCTTTTACCAACACGGGAAAAAAGTTGATATTCACATAACATTACACACACGTGATCCTTCAGTCGGAAATGCATCACATTGTATTTCTTTTGTAAAAATGCTCCTTATTTTGTTGGAATGATGTCTGGCATCTGTGTGACTGACATATGTATTACACGATGAATATGATCTGCTGGTGTCCTTAATGATGCCAATGATACCGAACAACGAATGAAATTGGCCAAATTGGGAAAGTACTTGCAATTAGTTTATTTTGCCCACGTTTTCAAGTCAGTGCATGTGCAGTGCATTTATGCATAGCCATTTGGGAATGCAAGCAGCCCTCCTCGTCTGAGGTACTGGTTGGACTTTCACAGGAAATAATAATAAACACGTTCAGCGAAACGTCACATTTTTCAAACGTTTTCGTTTATTTACGGCTCACGTTTTTATAACTACTAATATTTGCTCTCATAAAGTCATTACACGTAAGTAACGTATTCATTGGTTCATGGTACAACAACACAACAACTGATTCAAAACCCTGTATTAATGTAGCACAGTTCACTTCAAACTTCTTCTGGCGAATCCCATCTGGGCGGCGTGGGGAACTCTCGCAAAAACATATTTTTGCATTAGTTTCTTAAAAACTTGTGTGTACCACCAATATATTTGCAGCGCTCACTTAACAAAAGTGGATTCTACCTATTTTACCGGTAGAATAAAGAATGTAGCTTTTGATGTACCTCAGTCCATTTGTAAAAGTTGAAGCCGTTGTCGCTCAAGCAGTAACACACCCGACTCGGTCGTGCATCATTTACAAGTAATAATCACATATTATGGAATTCGCACAGGACTAGATGCATTGAAATTTCTAGCAAGAAATGTAATCCAAAAAAAAGTGTTTTAAGTTGAACTACATATACATATATCATGTGCATTTATAACTTTACTTTTATGAACATCATATATCCCTTTTGTGTTTTTCCGACCTGCGACTCCCGCATCCGCATACAACTCCTGCTGCTGCTGCTGCTACTACTACTCTTTTATCCACTATCCAAACTTCTTTTTTTACTAAAATAAATACTTGAAAAGGTAATGAGATTGCTTGTGCATTTGATAAGTCTAACATGAGTTTTTCATGAATAAGTGATAACTCGCTCTTTTCACAAGTGATATCTTGAGAAAGAAATGTCAGACGAAGTAATGGAAAGTAAAAAAAGGAGATTAAGTAGTCAATTTTTCAGTTAGCGCATTACCAAACAGCAGAAAGAAGAAAAATACAGAGGCTTTTAGAATGCATCTTTTATAAGCACGTATATATGCATATTTAATACACAAAAACCCTTAATATCCCAACAAAAACTTTCTTTTTCCCTTTTACCCCTTCCACAAATGGGACTTAAGCAATGAGATTGGGCAATCATATGTAACACAGTTTTAAATCTATAGGCATAAATCTTGTAGTTTTATCAAAAACAACCCATGCTGCACCAGGCATATACATGTGTAACTTGCGAGGGGGAAATGCATGTTTGCCCAGTGGATTTATTTCTGTGTCGTTAATGGGATATATGTGGGTGTTATAAATTACCTGGTTTGCTTATCCTTATTTTCAAACAAACTCAAATGAATATTAATAGCATTTTTTAAATATATATTTTATAATACAAAAACTTGTATCACATGATGTGTACACCACGGCGACGACGGCATAAGTTCAGCAGTATTATAAACACTGTGCAATAAACGCCCCTAGACCAAGCCGTTTCCCAAGGGATGAAGTAGCAAGAAAAAATGAGCGAGTGTGAATCCATTGACTGACATGAGTCAAGAAGGAGTATGAGTATAAATATTGAAAAGGTGAAAACTTATAGTGGAGTTGTCTCTCCTTTACAAAACACGA
The DNA here is from genome assembly GCA_036850665.1 of Dicranocentrus wangi. NCBI lineage: Eukaryota > Metazoa > Arthropoda > Collembola > Entomobryomorpha > Entomobryidae > Dicranocentrus > Dicranocentrus wangi. The sequence continues at coordinate 12,722 of JAANSN010000445.1, read as the reverse complement.
CTTCATACACGAGGACGACGACCAAGTTATAATACTAGAAAGCCAAATCAGTTTTGACTTGCAGGATTTACGTATCTCTGAATGGATTGCATTGCATATAATCTCCTGAATGAACAAATGAAGAATGACGAAGAAGGAGGAAGAAAAAAAGAAGAAGAAAGAATATATATAAATACGTAGTATGAATTGTGTTTAAAAGGGATCACCATAGCTTTGTGCTAGCAAGCCGCAACTAGCATTTAATACTATACAGCTTTTTACACCCCATTTTTACGATTCGTCTAGTTGTGTTCACACGTTTGCTCACTGTAGTCACACATGATGATAGGATGGTGACGACGATGTGAGATTTTGCTAATAAACTTGTTACAAGTGTGGAGTGACTAATAAATAATGATTTAGGAGGTTACTTACTACTAATTTATCCTGTTTTCAGCCGTACAATGCTTTTCTTCAAGGTAATGGCTACACCCAAGAAGAAGAAGAAGAAGAAGAAGAAACAAAAATGACACGTATAATCCATTCTCTCGGAAAATATTTCATCTGCCGTTATTTTCAATAAATCGATAGTAAAAACCTTGTTAGTTTTTGTAATAAAATTTGTGAGCGTCTGCTGATGTCGATGAAACGCCTTTATTATTATTATTATTATTATTATTATTATTATATTATTCAAGAAATCTTCGATTTGTTTGGTTCTCCCTTATCTGACTGACTTTATGGGTGTTGGGGTGTGCTCATTTGCAAAGCTATAAGCTATAAGAAGAAATGCAATTGCTAGGAAATTTGGGGGCGCTATATCAACGCAACGCCAAATATAAGTATCCTTGCTTGAAGGCAATAAGTAGTACTAAAAGGGGCTCTTCGGTTGGGTTCGGTGAGTTGTTAAATGGTCTTCCAATGTTTTATTCATTAACTAAAAGGAGAATGTAAAAGGCTCATCGTAAAAGTTATTACGATCACGGCGTGACGGTTGCTAATACACTGAACACAGACGTTAAATGCACACCTGAAAATATATCTTATAATATACATTTAATGCGTGCTATAAATGTTTTTTAGAACCTGATTTAGTTTTTGCGAGATGCTGCACCGTGATATGAAATAAATGATGTACATACGTATTTTGTGGTGCATATGCATGCAGAAGAGAAAAGGTCAAGTAGGGCAAAAGTAGATCGGATCGCTGAGTCGAGTTGAGAAGAGGCATATTGTTCATGCAAAAATGAGGAGGAGCACACCCGCGTGTTCCCGTTTTCCCTCGAGAAGAGCAGAAAAAAATCACACTCATAGTCAGTCAGTCAGACCTTCTAATTTGTGAACTTGTAAGTGATTCCACCGGCGGATAGTTACGGATACTTAAGCAAGTGAGCACATACCGCAGATTATAAGCTACTACTTACTGCTGATCACAAGATTTTCGATGGATACCTATTTGGGCAGCTATATAGATTAGTATTTATTGTTGGGGGAAAAGTGTAAAATCGCCAGAATATATATTATAGTGGATAGGGATATTGTATACTACCGTATAAGAAAGAGACCTCTGTATCCCCTTTTCATGTTTTGACGAATTAATTACAAGCGGAAATCCCTTTCAAACCACTTCCACTACCACCCCATACCACGCAAAACTCTTCTGTTCATCCAGTTTTTTTTTCAATTAAGCATAAAATGGGTTTAAGAATTTTCGTCGTGGTCCTCGTCCATGCATGCTTGTTTTCCAATCCTAAATATATTCATTCATACCCACCTGTTCTACAATAATAATAGCGTGCATTTCAGTTAGAGTCGTTCGTTCCTTCGTTCGTTCGTTACACTTTGCTCACTTGATCAACTCCACACGATTGTATGCACCGAGCGGCAAATGAAATGTATTCATTCATTCTTTCACATTAAAAAAGGATTTTATTTCCCAGCAGCCCAGGCATGTAATAGGTACGAGGATCTACGTAGCTAGCTAGGTAGTAGGTAGTCGAACAGATATCTGTGAGGATCTCTTGAAACCGTTTGTTGTTGACATCATCCTATCATGATTCACTGAATGAATGTGAAACGTTTTCGTGCATGTATTTTACCTCTTTGAAATTAGTTTCTAGGACAAAATGTGTATAAGGAGGACGAGCAGGAAGTCGTATTTCCCTTCATTGCTACAATTCTATCCTCATTGCTATAATAAATGCGGAGGGTATAACGTGGTCTCCTCTTTGACCTGTTTTTATTCCTCATTGACGATAGGATGGAATGACATGATGATGATGATGATGATGAACTGATGGTTATGCTGAGCGTTTTTCCTTTTCTATACGTATTACGAGAGAGCTGCTAATTGCATGCGTCGTCTCATTGTTCATCAACCAACATGATCATCGTCGTCGTGTCTGCCAGCGTTATACTACTGATGCTCCATGTGCGCGGTGTCATCATCATTGCAAGTATTGTCTACTTAAATAGAATGCTCATGATATGCTATACATAGTTGCGTAGGTATCATAATAAAATGCCCTACTTACTAAATTTGAAACTCATGAATATTCCCGTTTCTGTAGATTTGCTACCAAACAAGATACCTGCCGTAGAGAATTGCTCTGCTCTAATCCTCAAAGAATTTCCTCTTTTTTTTTCTTCATGGATCTACTATTTAACTTTAATGAGGAGAAGAGCGATGATGATGATAAAGGGTTAAAGACTTGGACATTGGGCGATGGATAGAGGAGAAGCCAGAAAAGTGGTGACATCCTAGCCCACTATTAATACGGCTTCCTTTTTGTAACAACTCTGTTACGAATTTGTAGTAATGATTTTATAGCCATGCACTCTTTGTCGTATGCATTTTTTAAGACAATACATTCCAACATGTTCCTTGTGTTTCTCGTATTGAGAATTCCCTTAAACCTTAGTAGTTTTTTAGTCGCTATACACATTTGTTTTTTTTGTTAGACTGTGTGGTTCTTCCTCGAAGGAAATTGTGGGAGCTGGAACAAAAGTTTTTCACTTCACTTGTGTTAATTTCATCATAACCCATGAGGAGTAAAGCCCATTTGTAACAGCAAATGGCTGAGGAAACTCGAACGAATGCAGACTAAAAGTTACACAAAGTAACTGTAAATAAGTATGTTTTCAGCGAAATTGTGAATTACGTTGAAAATAGAAAAGCAGTTTGCAAGTATAGAATAGACTATAATAACCACAGGGACATTAATAAGGATATATAAATTTACTAAAGCAAAATAACCTTGTAGTAATCAGATACTGATACCTTGATGCAAACAATCCAATTATTACTATGGATGCACGTATGGGTATCTGCGCCATTCATCTCTAATTATATTTTTCTCCCTAAATTGTTAGTACAAAGGTCGTAATATTTTTTTGAAAATCCTCGTGATGACCGGCTCACTCCTTCGTGGTCCCATATATTCACGACTTATTGCGATTAGTCAACGAAAGTGAAGGCATGTAGGCATCATCATCATCATCACAACTTGCAAAATTGTATACATAATATACTCAAATGCAATCCTGAAGCATGACTAAAAAGTCAACAAAGGCAAAGAAAAACATTATATTGTTGAGAATCCCTGTAAAGAAAACAGAGGAGAGTTTATACTTTCTTAGGTTTCTAAAAAAAATTATCAAAAAACTTTCCAAGTTTTTTTTTCCGCATCTTTTCGCATATCTCTCTACTATTTACGCAGCATTAATGCCTCAAGAAAGCGTAGCGTGGCAGTTTGAGAGGAATAAAGCGTTTTTTTTAATTGCGTGTCTACACATACCTGCCTGCCTGCCTGCCTAGTTGCAGTCAGCATAATAATGCATGTATATGCAGTGAAAAGGTGCGCTGTAATGTACAAAAAAGCTGTAAGTGCATATTTTTAAGAAGTTTGCGTTTGTGAGGTTGTTGAAGCCATAGCAGAGCAAAAGGCAGGTAGCCGAGGCGAGGCGAGAGGGAATAAGATATCTTTATAATATATTTGTTCAACACATTGTTGCCTAGAAATTCACAAAAAGGGATCTGATAGAGAAGCTTTGTTAGCTATAGGAGTAGTAGAATGCAGATGCTCGTAGTCAGCTTTTTTGTTCTGCTGCGTTGCGAGAATCAAGCCTAGTTGGAGTAATATAATATCGCAAGGCCAGTTGTACGCAATATGAAGAAACCCCTCTCAGTCGCCACAAACCGTGCATTCCTTCACAATACGTAGGCGACCGACATCCTCCAAGCGACGCAACCACTGAGCAATATATAGTAACGCGTAAAAAACCATCTAGCGAAGGCATACATTGCGCTTCTGCATAAGGGTATATATAATTTTATATTACGGTGGTGGTGGTTGGTTGCTGCAATGCATGCACGCTGTGGATTTAGCTGTTATTAGTTGGACTTGAACGAAGGTATGCGAAAAATGAGAATGTCGGAATGTTGCCTTTTCATGGAAATGTTGGAAATGCGTTTTCCTGGACGAAGAATGGAAAACGTGGGAGTTGTGTGTTGTGTTCCAGGTTCCTCCACACACGGGAAGAGTGAGTCTTCAATAAACAACACGTCGTATTCTCCCCGTATTCTTGGGAAAGTGAGAATGAGGACAGCCTAATTCGGAGAATGGGAATTCATGGTCGCTTTCAATTATGTGAACTCTATTCCCACACTCCCAAGTCGGAGATGATGCTTCGTTTTGGTTCATTTTGTTCAGTTTCTTTTCCATTCGCAAAGTTGCAATTTTAAATTGGGAGAGACTACTTCTTTCTACGAAAGGGAGACCAAACTCGGTGGGCTCACAATAACGTTTAAGGGGAACTGGATTCGCCTCTCTCTGAAGTAGGCAAACCCCAACGTAGAAAAACCAACTTTCTTATTTAGGACGCTTCACATGCAAACGTGTGGTTTGTTTTTTTATTTCCCAAAACGAGTATGGATTATGCATGAGTGAAGCTGTCAAAATAGGATAGCTTATTTTATGACTGTTTTGAAGAAGGAATTGTCTTTATCAAATTGCTTTTTGCGGCTCCAGCGAGAGAGATGATCATCATGAGCAATTCTGTTGTGCTTTCTAAGAATGCACGATGATATATACACGCTATTCTAGAGTAGCAATTGCGTCAGAGAGGTGTGTAGCATCTCTCTGTAAAACTTGGCCCAGGCAGACCAGACTTGATGAGACGCTGTCCAATTTTCTTTCGGAGACTAGTTATAGATACAAGTTATGTATGTGTATGTGTTGTTAGGATGAGGAGGAGAGAGGACGCTTTGATAACTAGTAGAATTCCTAGTAGCCGGAGTAAAGGATAGATTATCACCGTCAATTATGAAATCCTCTTCGATTTACAAATACTTAATAATCCTCATGAAAACTAATTTAGGTTGGGATGTTATCATCAAAAAGTTTCCAAGAAGACAAGCAATCCTCTCGTAGCTGCCTGGTAAAATTTAAAAATTTTCAGGAGACATCACAAGTTCTGGCACGCTACCTCCCATCAAGTCCCATCATAATTTTTCCAGCCTTAGGCTGCGCAACTTTTCTTTCCGTGAAATGAGTAATGAAATTAGAGAAGATGAGTTGGAGTCCAACATGAGAAAGATCCTTAAGGGAGAGCATCATCATGATTAGTTTATGCATTGAAACAAGTTTTATATGAATTTTGCACGCTTATTGCTTCACTCTTCCGTCAAAATTAGAAGCAACCAAAGGAATATGTATCTAATGCCACAAAAGAATTGGATGAAGAAATCATTTCGTAAATGTCGTATCGTTCATCATCATCATATGATCCCATAAAGCCTCTGCGCAACTTTGACTTGCTCCCCTTGGCTATAATAACGAGACCATGTGAAGCAACTTGTATTTTGTACTTGTACATATTTTTCAAATGATAAATCAAACAACTCAATAATGCGTCTGTCTGTCATATTGCTCGTCATTAGCATTACATCTTGGCAAGAAGCTGACAAACGACGTAAGTTGTGGAGAGATCAGTAGTAGCCCAGAGAGATGAAAACAGAAAACAGCTTCAATGATATGATTTTTGTGGCGAAGGGAAGACAAGAGTGTCATAATGTGGTCACCAAAATGGATTATAAAAACTTTATGCTGAAGGTGATAATGTTTTCTGTTCTTCATTGATTTTCTATTATGGGACCGCTTGACTTGTAAAGGACACGTTGTTGTGCTAATAAATGAGTTGTGACAGTGTATAAAGGATTCAATTGATTTTGAGATTTCTATTCAATGGGATAAGAGGGAAAAAAACATTTTAAAGGTATTATATATATATATATAAGGCAGACTAGTCACGGTATTCATTTTTACCAGCCTTAAAGATTTCATATTTAAGGCCGTGTGGTATGAACTTGAACAGAATTAAGCAAAAAGGGTGGAAGGAGTGGTGCCGTCGTGGCAGCCCGATCAAGCTAAACTTGGTGAGAATTTTTTTTTTGGCAGTACAGTCATTCAACCACGTTTATAAATATGACTCATAAAATATCATTGACTGTCATCCTGAAATGACGAAAATGCTCCATGAGATATGAAACATTCATGCAAAATTTGCATTTGCCCAAACTTGCCTCTTCCCTCGTCCTCTTTAATAAGAGTTTTGAAGTTTCTTATATGAGCATTTTTTTAGTTTGAGCAATTTGGCATTATATTATTACACGCGTTCGGTCGGACAAGGGTTCTCTCGCATACCTTTTTTTATCTGATTTTACTCAAGCCACACAACCCTACTGACAAAAACAAAGTATATTAAAGCCTGATGTAAAGGTCATTATAAATAATTGAAAGGCTGCTGCTGCTACTTCCTATTGGAAAGGTGTTTTTTAGTACACACGTCAGTCAGTCAGAATCGACACTGCATTTCAATATCGATCACAACTTGGCCAATGTGATGTGATGATGATGGTGGTCTATGCCATGGATGGAAGTTTTTCCTATTCATTTCTATTCTGTATAGTTTAGTTGTTTTGTGCACTGCTGCAATAAACTATGAGCACCTTGTCTTGATGGGATCGCACCACACACGGTCGATGATTCGATTTTCGCGAAGTCAAACACGTTCACCATCACCACCACCACCACCACCACACCAAGCTAATGATGATGATTTCTCACAGGAAAAAAAAATGTTGCGGACTCGGCATGAATGAAAAGTAAAATTGCAAAATTATGAAAAACTCGTAAAAACAAGAGAGAAAAATCGTGTCGATAAACATGGGATTTCAAAATTGTGAAATCTAAAAAAGAATGCTGCTGCTGCATATGCATAATGGGCAAAAGTACACATGTAGTAGTGGTGTAGTAGTAGAGGATTTGGTGTAACCTGACTGTTTTTGCTGCCTTTGTTGTGTGAATTTCATTATAGAAGCTCTCGCTCAAAAGCACTGCGCTATGCTCCTCGTTTGTAGTAGAAAAGAGTGCAACGACTTTGGTACACTTTGCTTAAAAAGTCCAACAACCACGTCAACATATGGCGTGTTATTCACTCACTTCTCACTTCCATCATCATCATCAGCATCATCAGCAGCAGCAGCATCACCAAACGCCGCTTCTCGAGCTGTTGTGCTTGCGAGTAACAACACGAGAAGAGCAACAACATTCTTGCAGCAGCGTTATTTTATTATTATTATTATTATTATTATTATATTGCATTGGGTTTACTGAGAACAAGAAGAACAGGGAGCAGCGATGAGAGTCAGAGTTGAAGCTGTTTTGTAGTAAGTAAGTGCAGAGACAGAAGAGGCAGGTTGGGATTAGCTTATTGTGTTCGTCTAGAGCTAGAAGAAGTGGAGAAGGAGGAGAGGTGCACTCTTGTGAGATGAGATTAGTGTGGGAAGCTTTTCTGCAATGATCATTCACACTGAAAGAGAAAGCAGTTTTTTTTATTATTAGTTCGCTATTCGCTATGATGTCGGTCGACAAATTCAGATGGACGATATGGTATGCTCGCTCCCTCGCTCGCTACCTACCAGCACAATATTGCATTGCATGCAGATTTATACCTTGTTTACTGATAATGGTGAGAAAGGAGCGTTTATGTATATGATTGTTCAGGAGAAAAGAGAATATATTATGTATGTTCGTGGTTGACAGGAGGGTTGAGGGAGAGAGGACCCGGATAAAGACAATTTGAAATGAGGTAGTCCACATCCTCTCCTCCTGCCTGCCTGCCTCGTCCTCCTCTATTTGTGCAATTTTTATTTTTACATATCTCTAATTACATCTCTGTGTTGTATGGCAGTTGACATTTTCCATCAGTTATCATTATGACAAAAATGTATAAAATAAAAGTGGGGAGAATCATAATGTTGATCTTGGGGCTAGCTAGAGCAGAGCTGTAGTAAGTAGGTACGTAATGCATGCAATGAGGCTAGCTACATGACTGACTATATTGCTACATGCAGAGTTGCAGAGACATTTTTTTTGTATTAAAATGATGAAGGTAGCAATTTACTCTCGTGTGTGTCGAGATATGATGCCATTATCAAAGGAAAGGAATCAGGAAGCAGCATAATATAATAGGAAATGGGAGGAAGGAAGGACGGAAGGAGAGAGGTTGGATTTATTGCCTTTAACATCACAACCATCATCATCGTCATCATTTATTCGTCTGAAACCTTTTTTGCAATAACCTCACTTGCTTCATTGCTGGCTGTAACATGCATTATTATGATACTTTACTTGGAGCCAACAGCAGCAGCAGCAGCAGATCCCTACCAGAAGACATTGTTACTAGATTTTTGTCTACCTTATTGAGGAGAGGAGGAAGGATAGAGGATGTATATGAGGGTAAAGTAAAATGTTGGTTGGGATGCTTTGCACACATCAGCAACAAGAAATGAATCAAGTTCGTGTTTACCTTTCGCAAGTATTTAATTAGCGATTGAATAGGGAATTTTACGTTTCAATCACAATTGACAATTGATCGGCCGTGTATGTATGGATGGATATATATTTGTTGAGGATAACCACCGCCGCCGCCGCCGCGTTCCTTGCTATCTACCAATACTAACTTTTATATTTTTTTTTTATTTACTTCCCTTGGGACTAGTGCGAGTAGCGTAGGATATAGGATGCATGAATACCTGCATAGGTAATGAGTTGCGACTTCCGCTCCGCTCTCGCGCATATCCCGACCACACGGGAAACTAGCTGATTCACTATTTGTTCCTGGATGAAAGGCTCGAGAGAGAGAGAGAGAGAGAGAGAGAGAGAGAGAGAGAAGGGAAAATGTGAGTTGTGAGTTGAAATCGTTTAAAGCTCTATTTTATGGGCTACACACATTTAAAAGGAATGAAATGAAACAGTGATGATGATGATGATGATGATGATGAGTATATATATATATATTTACACGATAAGGAAGAGTGTTGACCTCAAGATCAGAGCAATCTGAAGACTAGACTACTTTACTCAGCTGCAGAAAAAACAGGGATGCACATGGTGGTGATGATGATGATGATGATTCTTTTCTACTTTTATACTCAACTTTACAATATTCATATTTGGATGTTTTTTGAAAGCGTTTATTTTGGGAAGTCAGGAGAGTGTAAAGCAACTGCCAATGGTTTATTTGTGAGTGCAAACGTAAAAAAAAGAAAGAAAGAAAAGAGCTTGTAAGTCCAAATGTCACACAATGGGTGTGTGTGAATCCTTCCGACGCGTTCTCAAACATAATGATTGCTGCCAGAAAGACTTCTTTCCGTTGGTGGTGTAAATAAATCGTGGTTTGCTCGTCTATTATATTATATATATATATCTACCGTGGAGTTTATATATGCATATATCCGTAGTAAGTACGTACACATAAGTTACGCATGTAGCTGTCTTCATTTTTTTCTCCACTGCATCGCAAATCTGTCGTCCTCATCTCCCTATATATCGTCACTCCTGTACGTACACGAATTAGCGAGAGAAAGCCTCTTTTATCATCGCCCTTTGCGAAAAGTGGTTCATAATATCAAAGTTGCTATAAATCGACAGAGGGGGTTTATGGGCATGAGTCGTATCCGTCGTATCACACTTTATTTAAACCTAGTCACCAAAGAGTCATTCCGCATAGTTAGGAGTGCAGTGGCACAACAACAAGAAAAAAGCTCTAAAAAACAAAATCCTTTGTCTAAACCAATCCGGCTCGATTCATTGCACCTTAATTATTTATTTATAAATACACGCCAGTATATCCACACAATTTTACACAGCTGGTGAGTAAATCGGAACTGAACGCTCTCAAACGTGAAGCTATTCGGGAGAAAGAAAGCGCATATTTTTTTTTTCTCTTCTTTTATTGCATTGGAGAGGCGTGGATGGAGAAATATATTGCTTTTTTTGAAGCACTTTTTTACAACAGAAAAAACCCCAAACTTTCCCTATAGATACGTATGGTTGTGTACAATGATTTTATTGGTATTAGCGTATGACCTCATTGGGATACTCTAGTTGGATGACGAGGTATTGAAAAAAGTAAATGATCTCATCTGCCGAATTCCTCCTGTTTCATTTTTACCAGTTTTCAATGAGGAAAAATTGGGGGTTCTTGGTATGTTTTTGCGCAGAGTGCTGAAAATTGCACTTGATTACAGTGCAAGTTCGATTATTGCCTGGTACACGTTCGCTATATAGAGGCTCAGGCTCACTTCTTTGTTACAAATAGTCAAGAATTTGAAAAGACGCATTTGTGGAGTTATACTTGATGCAATGCGTAACTACTACATGAACACTGACACCTTCAGCCTATGTGGACATTTTGGAGCATAATATATAGCATAATCCTAAGTTGGGTAATACACCTACTTGTAATTTTCATCCTCTGAAATTTCATAAAGTAAAATAGGCATGCTTGTAATAATGTAATGTGTGGTGTGAAATCTTGCTCTTTTATCGGTTGTTAAGATGAGCTTTACACTTATACTACTGGTGAGTTACACATGTCATACAATTTAATTTTACTCCTGAAGGTTTCTGTTGCCTTTTTGCTTTGCACTATAGCTATAGGGGAGTTGAAGGAGCTCTAGCCAAAAGAGCTCTCTAAAAAATGGGATATAAGCGTACATACATAATATTACATACGCATAGTATTATTTGTTTTTATATGATATTAAATATGTATCATTCATAGCACAACAGCCAGCACCTGTACGCCGAGTAAGCGGAGGGTCTGTCTGTCTTACCATTTGCAACAGCTAATGGAAATGTTACCAAAATGGTGTGGGTAGACACGTTTGAAGTAGTACAATACTAGTAGTAGTGGCCTGGTTGTGGATTATTATGAATGATGTAACGTTGATTTGAAGAATGTAATGGTTTGGTGCGTGAACACTGTTGTTAGTTGTTGTTGGGGTGCAGCCAGTAAATATTCAGGTAAAAATGTGCGCACATGTGTCTGCGTATATCATCAAATCATCATCATCATCATATCATATATATACTCGATTTTGGCTACATGTAGAGCAGCACTGCACCACCAACCACCACCACTACTACTACCACTACCATATAACTTGATTCGACTTTTTGAAAATGGAAAGATGAGTTTGTCTTGACCCGAAAATTCTTCTAAATAACAATAATAATGCAAATCATAATAATAGCAGAGTAGTTAAGGGTGTTTTACAAGCTCTACTTATGTATTTAGGTATTACTACATCATAATTTCATAAATGCCTTGTCTTACATATCCTCAGGTGCACACTCAAGTGGAGCATATATACGCTATGTATTTGCTTTTCTTAAAGTGGCAATAAAACTCATGGTCAGTTAGACATCGTATTTTGTGGGACTGCTCGGTCGGAAGATGAGTTGTAAGAAGAAGAAGGCAAATAAATGAGTTGTAATGGTGGCGACTGGCGACTGGTGATCGAAAGCAAGAAGCGTGCGCCATAATTTGTAGCAGTCGTCAATCGAACATGATTTTATTCATTTATTACTGATTAACTACATTATGCTTCGTCGTGGTGATATAAGTTTGCTATATAGTAACAAGGAGAAGATCAAGTTATTTTATGCAGAGGTAAACCGTAAATGGAAGAGAACCACTTGGAATGACTTTTTTTTATATTTTAAATTGGAAATTGCAAAAAAAAAGTGTTGGCTTGCGCGCCGCTAATCTTTGTACTTTATATATTATTGGACTCACGGTTTTATTAGTTCAACCACCTGCATCTAAAAACATATATATAGATACATTCGAAGAGATTGAATTGTTGTGTGCCTGAATCACGACACGACGGAACTGCATGTCAAACAGCATGTTGAATGTTGACTGGGTCGTCGTCGTCAGCATGCTAAAATCAACGCCACCATCAATTTATCTCCCAAACATGTACACATTTGAAAAAGAGAAAAATAGTGAGAGAAGAGATTTAATGTCTGTACGTATTTGTGTGTACATATAGTATATCTACTTCTGCATTGTATCTGATCTCTGACAAGTCCACACTTGTGAAATTCCTTAAATATTTAAAATTTTGCGATTGCCAGCCACCCTCCCGTTCCACAAAAGTTCTTCACCTCTTCTTTTATATATTCTTCTTCCTATCACAATCAGAGCTCCTCCGCTATAAACAAAAACAATTGTTGGGGGAAAAAAAGTTGGCACGCTTTCCCCATTTTTTTTCTATCAAATCAAACGCCACCCGGCTCCACAGCAAATATCGAAATTTTTTTTAACCGTTTTCCTACAACAACGACGTGCCTGGCTGGTTGGGATAGAAGACTTGCAATTCAGTCAGA
>JAANSN010000444.1:0-59418 GCA_036850665.1 Dicranocentrus wangi | reverse complement strand
CTTTGGGTTTCATAGTGCTGCCAAACCTCATCTTCATCAGTTAACTGAAGTGTGTAAAAAATATAAAGTATTATAAACTTTTTCCAGTGGTGGATATACTTTTTTGCAGATATTACTCCACCCACGGTAAGAGAATGTGTTACAACACGATATCAATTAGGAAAATATTGTGACTGTGACATGTATAAACATCCTATTGGAATCTCACGAAACAATCACAAAAAGTTTCTTATATCCGGCTTCCGGCTTTCTTATATAGCTTCCGGTTTAGAAAAATTGGTTATCTGGGAATTACTACTCTTTAGACATTTGGATTAGTCATTAGCTGATATATACGGTCTGGTAATTAATTTACAACATGGCAGCAACAGTCCGCGTTATATAAAAAATTAAAAAATATATAAAGTGAAAAATGCATTTATGAAGTTAAAAACCATTCATCACTGGAGTTAGTTACAAAGTCAAAACTTTGTGTAATTCATGATAGAGGATACTTATTGAAATTAAAGGAATGAATTGCGTTGAAAGTAAACCAACAGCTCAAATGAAATGAATCACTTCAGGCCAAACAAACCCTAACTTACCTCCAATCAAATTGTTTTTTGTTTGAACTCGCCTTAATGGGAAAATAATGCATGCATACAATTTAGGAAAATCCAAAGAGACTCGTGTTGTGTTCATCCAAACCGGTTATGTTTGTGCGAAACGTGTTGAAATATGGCTGTGAGATTTCCCAAAGTATGTCCACATTTCGTTACCTTCCTTGAAATCAACTCATTCTTCTACCTCTTCCCCTTTACGGTCCAAAGGAGAAGTGATACTTTAGAGTATACTCTGTACACCAATACGTACCGCAAGGTAACCCCCACGAAAACCTTACAGAACATTTCAGAACAACCTTAATTTAATTTTACAGCATTGGCTACTGGTTACTTCACGGTAATTTTTATTTCTTCCAAGGTGGCAAGCGGCTTGGTTCATACAATCATAATCGGATATTTACTGGTTTGGGTTATTTCCTCGTACGTTCAGTACCTGAGAATTCCACATGACATACGTGAGGCGTTTTACCTGGTCAGCGAAATGGCAGCTGCAATTGGCACCCTGTCGTGGCAAAAAATGTTTTGGTTCGAGAAGGACAATCTAGTGACTTTTATTTCTATGGCGAGCACCAGCGGAGCTGGAAGGAAAGCTAGGAGAGCAGAAATTCTGGTTTGGCTTTGGCTATGGTTACATTCGACAACTATTCTTTTTAAACTAAGAAATCTAAAATATTAAATATCTTTTAAAATTTTAGACAGGGATAATATGCCTATCAATAGGAAGCGTGTCATATCTTCACGGGTATAAAGATCATAGCATGTCTAACGAGGCACGCGAATTGTATAATTTCGCTGTAAATACCCTAAAACTGCCGGAATATATTGGAACAATCGGGAACCTCATTTATAGTTCTGGTAGGACTGCTTTGAACTTGAATGTAACAATTTTGCTGATTTTGGCACTGACCTTGAAAAACGTAGTCGTTGAAGGCTACATTAAAACCATTGCCTCAAGTGGTGGAAACGTAAACCTTGTATGTATGAACCATTAATCAATAATCAGAATCTGTTTATATGCCTAAACAAATTTTATGCCACGTTGAAGGTAGTTCAGCTATACAAAAACATGAAGGAGTTTATCCAATTGACACAAAAATTATTTGTGGGATTTTATCCTCTCGTTTTACATTCAAATGTTGGTGTTCGTTGCACAGCTACCGAACCTGGCTATTTCTACTTCCGAAGATTTTTTGAAACCAGTCCTGGGATTTTACGTGATTGTTGTATACCAAGGATTCGTAACCGCGGCTGAGGCTCATGCTCTGGTAACTTTCGATTAGAAGGAATGCTTTCAGTCAGGTTTTCCAGATTTCGTAGTTGTAGGTATATATACCTATTTATTTACAGATTGACGCTGCAGTAAGAGAATTTATAACACGGCATCAGTTAGAAAATAGTTGTAATACAAAAGAACGGTTTCAGTTGGCGGAAATACGGGCTGACATGGAGAAGAACCCGATTGGAATCTCATGCCCATTCTTTACGATCACAAAAAGCTTTCTTACAACGGTAAATAGAGCAATTAAGCTATATATACTTAATATTCGAAAAAAATGTGTGTATCAATCTCAAAATTAACTCTTAGTGAGCTCCTTTTTCAGACATTCGGGCTGGTTGTTACATATAGCTTGATAATACTTCAAGCCATAGTCAATTGCAACAACTCCTAATTCAAATGACAACTCAGTACACTCATGCGAAACCGCACAGCAATTTGGCATACGGATCGTATCGTGATCCATTTTGGTACATGGTATAAAGGTGAATGAGTATTGCATCATTTTATTCACTTACAAGAAAAATACTATTCGCTGTACAGGGCTTTTAGGGTTAGTGCATACGGATCGTGATCCATTTTGGTACATGGTATAAAGGTGAATGAGTATTGCATCATTTTATTCACTTACAAGAAAAATACTATTCGCTATATATTACGTTTTGCAAAATCAATAATTTACGGTTAATGTTAAATTTCTTTATATTCTTTATATATTTATATTTATTAACGAATACTATTCCACTGAGGAAATATGAGTAAAGACACGTTTCGCACTAATTATCTCAATATTTGATAATTTGTTTTTAAACTCATTCGTAAAGTATATCTGGTATGGATAATTCACTGCTTTCCCTATTTGAATGAACCTTTCCAACTTTATTTAATAATAACCCTATAGTTCGTAGTCTTGCTTTACCAAGCCAAAAGCCGTTGAATGCAAAATTGACGCAGAACAACCGGAGTTGCCCTAATGAGGTAAGTTGAAAACGGTAAGTTCATCCCTAAGGAAGACCATTCTTTGGAGAGTTAAGCCACACATTATAAATCCAATCTGTTTTGCTTCCTTCTTGACCAGATTTGTACGACCGTACCGGACGAGCAGTATGATTGTGGCAAAGATGTGTATTCCAGAGTCTCTGGACCAGAGATAGCCATGAAAAGTAGCATGAGAATTCCAGAGAGTGAATATCGTCGTTGAAAGTGTTGTTCATTAGCTTTATTAAGTTGTTTGACATACGCAAGTCTATTCTAATTCTTCTAATACTAATACTTGTAATACTAATCTAATAATATTCCAAAGATGAGTGCTGGCCGGTGGCTACCCTGTGCATATGGATTACGGAAGCATTTAAAGTTAAGATTTAGCATTTTGGATGTATTATGGCACCACCGTAAGGCACAATGTCAATCAGACAAGGAAAGGTGCTTGTAGTCGAGACGAGCATACGCCTCTAATGATTCCTCCAAAACTGTCCTTTCCAAACCTGAATCTGGATCCAAGTTTAACTGCGTTAACTCATCGACAGCGTCCGTTTTCCTAAACACTTACAAGTTGACAGTAGTCGTCGTAATCGTAAGCCCAGTATTGGCAACACCAATGGCTTGTGGCTATTCAGGTTCAGTATGAAACCATTTCGAGGTTGCCGCATTGGACGAACTCCAACTTTGGAAACAATATAAGAGACACGCATATAAAGGATATACCTAAGCAGTCCACAACTTTGGTTTTTTATTGCGTATTGGGTTTACGTATTGCTTTATTATCAGGGTCCATTCATAGGGTTTTTATATCTTTTGAACCGGAAAGTAAACCATACAGTTTCGGTTGCGCTATTTTGGAGTTTTTCCATTTTGAATTGCTTTGGTAGTGTCTCACTACTTATGTATATAGGTATACAATTATTTATATATCGAGGAAAATATTTTTTATCGAACAAATCAAAACATGTTGACGTTACAATTCTAACAAAAAATTTGCCACGGCTTTACAGCCCTATTTGCACCGGAACTAGACCCCGAAAATCTTCGCTTGTCAAATTCCCTGACATTACATGAAAAGTTTAGGGAATTAGTTTAAAGGGAGAGGTCTGGCGAAATAGCACTTTCCAGTTTTCCATGGGATCGATGCCTTACGGAAAGAGAGTATATTTTGCCACAAGTACATCTGGTGACAAAGAGACAGGTGAGAAGAGCAATTAAACAACCGTTGTGGCGTGATTAAACATATTATATGCAGGTGTCGGCGAGTAAATTTTTAGCTTTGGCTGACTCCTCCTGAAGTAATGTTTCCAATACGCGTTGTAATTGGTTTCTGATCACTCGCGTTACATTTGGATTAGAGATATTATAATCCTGGAAGCTTACCGTGAAGTGTGAAGTACGGAACAGGTATAGGGCGCGGGCGGAAGCGATTGTGAATGTGACCAGAACGAGGTTCCATTTTTGAACTTGAACTGAACATATTGTTACTTGCCACATGTACATGTCTTCGGGATAAATTCAAACTTCCCAAAGAGAAAGTTCTACGAAAAGTTGAAAAGTGCGCAGAAAATATGCATGATGGCTTTTCGACTGATACGAGGCAAAGGTGAATTGCGAATGTACGATGAATTTTAGAAACCATATTTTGGAATTAGGGCGAGGTCTTGGACAATTCCCCCTGGACAATTCCCCCATGAGACAATTCCCCCTTTTTTAAATTTCCCAACCTAACACAACCTAACCTCACATTTGACAATATTCCATAATTTTATATGATTTTAAGTGTAAATCGTCCTTCTACCATTTTGACATTATGTCAGGTTGGGATATATAAAAAAGGGGGAATTGTCTCATGGGGGAATTGTCCTAGGGGAGAATTGTCCTACGGGGGGAATTGACCGGGAGCGTTAGGGCGTGGTCTAAATTCTAGTACTGACCGAACCCTATATATAGACTGGCTAATATAATGCGGAGACAGAATAAAATGGTAAAACAATAGGTTTCCCCTATTTCTGCAATACCCTTGGATGTGGAGAAAATAAAAATGCTTTAAGTAGTACATATATTATGTAATAGTTACATTGTATGTAAACGTAAAAATGGATGATTTAAGCAAAATAACGTTTGCAACCGGAGTGTAAAGAAAAATATGGTGATCAAATGTTTAGTTAAAAAATTCTCCATTTCTCGATAAACATACTATCCGATTTCCTATTAAATATGCTTGNATTTCTCGATAAACATACTATCCGATTTCCTATTAAATATGCTTGGCCCTGTATAAATTCTAAGGTTTTTCTGCAATAGCCAGATTTCGTTAAGGAAAGCATCGCCTGAAAATTAAATGACCTAGTCTCTATAATATATTAATAATAACACAGTAAATATGGATTACATTTCATCCATTGTACATTTTAATCGAGTAATTTATTATCAACAAGGTACTAAATAGTTTATAAGATGACATAGGTGAGTCGTTTTTAACATAAAATTTAAAACTGTTTGATTCCCAAAAAACTATAACGTCTCCCGACTCTACAGTTTGGATTCTGGATTGAATTCCATATAATACAGTACTAAACATAGTACATCCTCTTTAAAGGAGTCATTCGTGATGTCTATCTCTCATATTAGGAATGTTCACGCTCGCCCACTTTAATAATTCAAAATTACGTTATATTATCCTAAATCAACATGGTTAGCTTACATCTTTTATTTGGAAAACTCAAGGGAAGAAGAACCAAGGCCAAGACAACCCCAAAACCTACGGGTTTTCTTAATATGGTGGCAATGAACGGGGCATTAAACAAAATCAATGAATTTCTGGCACCATTGTATTTGCAAAATACATACTATATAGTAAGGCATAAACGTATAAATTACTTCGGACTATTCCTCAAGGCAGCCGAGTCACATTTTATGCTGATCGTATTAATTAATAATATTTCATTAATTCTCTTATCTACTCTCCCCAAAACATGAAAGAGGTTGAACTTGCCAGGAATATTTTCTAGGAAAAGACGATATGAAATAGAGAAATGAAATTAAAATATTTGTCACTTTCGCGTTAGCAGGGGTGGGAATGGCAAGAATGTTTAATGAACTTTGACAAATATTTTCAAAAATTATATTATGCTCTCGAAGTAAACATTCATGACAATACGCTGCAAATGTCACATAAACGTGATTTAGTCGCAATCTAACTTCTTCTCGAAAAAGTTCTCGTTGGCGACACCTATAAAATATGCAGCACTTCAGTTTTCTCACTATTCTGGGAAAATCCTGTCACCTGGCAAACATGGCCAGTACCGTTCTATTTCATTGGGACCATGACAAAACGAGATTTGTCTTTATCAACTCGTATCGACTCTCCAATTTAGTTCATAAAGTTCAGCTTTGCCGACAGTTCATTTTTGGGATTTTTATGACATGGGAAACCGCCCATGCTTTAGACATGCGGGCTGACGAAGTTGTGTTCAGCATTTTTCTAGCAGCTATATTACTTGTAGTTGGAACCATATCCTTGGCATTCAGTTTAAAACGAATAGAGCTTGTTGGATTTTTAAACGAACTTATTCGACTGGATCACCTTCGACAAAGTACAATATTATTCCATTTTATTCTGTAATTTAAAGTAAGATTGATTCAACTGGAAAGTTTTACTTATTCCTTAGGTCGGAATGCCGAGTCTGTTTGCTACCCCTTGGTTAATATCAACTTAGAAGTGGTGCTAACCGCATTTTACGCCAGTTTTATTCCTCTCCCAGCTATTTTTCCTCTTGGTATATTACTCCAGTTTCCCTGTAAACCGTCGAATACCTTCCGATGGCTGCTTTCCCAGTGCTCAGAAACTGACCAGTTTAGCTCAAAATCATTGGATTCATTGTTTATAGCGGTGAAC
The DNA here is from genome assembly GCA_036850665.1 of Dicranocentrus wangi. Lineage (NCBI taxonomy): Eukaryota > Metazoa > Arthropoda > Collembola > Entomobryomorpha > Entomobryidae > Dicranocentrus > Dicranocentrus wangi. Next base: position 52,655 of record JAANSN010000444.1, on the reverse strand, counting down.
TATTTGGCATTACTATCACTTTGGTCAGCGCCCTTGATGATTTTTCCCTTGGTCATAAACACGTTAGTTCTTGGGATCGCAAGCTTGCTTTCGTTGGTGCGAGAATATTCCAAATTCTACCGTCGTGCCTATAGATATAAGGAATCCAACACATTTTTGAAGGAAAGAGGAGCTGAGTTATACAGGCAGATGCAACTTGTGGGAAACATGTTCAATGACCTTTTTCAATATTGGGTGACAACCTTCTTGCTCTTTGGGGCCTGCCTTGGAATGACATTGACAACGTACATGTTGGTGGCGACGAGCGCTACAGCTAGTAATTTGCCATTACTATTAATTTTTGGTGTAGGTGCGAGTTTAACTGTTTCAATAATTCTTGGCATGGTTGGCTCTATGGCAAGGATATTGTCGAATTCGGTTAGGGTCACGAGAGCTGTAAATGCGGTGGGCGTGGGCGTGTGGGAAAGTAAGTTTCTCAAGTCTTGCAGTCCAATTAAAATAAACCTTGGATTTTGTAATCACGTTAGCAAGTTAACCCCTTTGAAACTGTTGCTATTTTCTTCTATAAACACGGCCAGATTGCTTTTGTTTTATTGGTATAACACGTAGACAATAAATCCGGTGTGAGACAATTGTCACTTTAACCTAGCCTGTTAACACGTCACTGTATTTGATCTCTAATCACTTTGTCCGGATTTCTTTATTGTTCCAAGTTAAAAATTGTTGTTATATGCAAAATCGATCCAACCTATGTACGCGGTTATTTGAAACATTCTAGTGAAAAATGAATGGAATGGACATCAGGAGGACACCTGAATGTGATTGTGTATCAGCATGTCCAGATGAATTCATTCGGCTGGTTGTTCTTCATATGTACTGGAGGACGCTGTATTATTTTAATATTTTGTAAATGCAAATTGTTTTGATATTTTAACGAAAAGGGTTGACTCATACCATCCGATGTAAATGAAAGTGCATTTGCTTGATTCCATTTTAACATGGCATGCTTCCGAACTCTTCGACTTTCCACCTACATTCGTAAATAATTGGAAATAATTTAAGTCCGAGTCTATCGCTAGAATATTCTTAGACATTTTTAATCGGTTTCCAGAGATTTCAAACATCATAAGAATTTTCACCCGCCTAGATTGCATTTGTACGGATCGAAAATAACAAAATAATATATCAAGGTCACGATGCGTAGTGGCCTGTTGTCTGAACCCGATTACGTAGAAATCTTTGTCAAAGTGCCTACAGTTAATCAACTATAACTTTTTTGTTGCTCAAGGATTTCAAAATTTACTACTGACACGTCAGGATCACGACCGACAGTATGAATGAAAGGATACGGGAACAACTAATTTGAATCAAACCCCAATTTCTAATCATGTTCATATTTGCCATATGTCGTCATAATCAATTTTCACAAATTATCAGCAATTATGCGATAAATATTGCAATTGCAAACAAAACGTTTACATAGCCACAGCCATAAAAGTTTGTCTTAATAAAAATCGAGTAACTGGATTTAGGCGTGCTGGCTAGGCCTGGACGGCCTAGCTAAACGGAAATGTCAACTAAAATCTTCTATCGTTTGAATTACTTCGTGTTCGACCCTTTGTAGTAAAGTAAGGGCTCACGTTTATGGTGTCCCGAAAATGTATTACCTATATTTGCATTACTGAACTGGACATGTAAACACCCTTACCTAACTAAATGGAGCTGCAAACAAATTGGGGAGAGTGTATGCTATCATTTCCAGTGTACACATTCGACAAATCGCATGCTCTAGGAAAGTAAAAAGCGCATATTATGGATATGACTAAACTGGAATATTGAACAATACCAATAATAACGAAAGTGATAAAAATGTAATTCCAGAAAAGAGGTAGGAGAAATTACAAAAGTTGCTTCTCTTGGGAATTCTTGGTTACCTAGATGTGCAGAAATGGAATTAAAAGTATAAAAAACATGCTTCACGCGTTTGCTGTAAAATACCTGGAAAAATATTCTGTTAGTATGCTAACATGCTTAAGTTTCAGTGTCAGGTTTCCACATGCAATTTATTAATTTGCTAATAGCATGTGTATCGCGCTATATAGGCATGTTGACTTGGCTTGTATTTCACTGTCATTAATTATGACTATATGACAAATTTTGGGTGTGTATTATATTCGCAGAATCCCATCCCGTTGTGGTTGATGTAAGAAAACACAAAAAAATGTGCCGATGCAATAATTACACAGATATTGTCCATCATAAACTGTAATTATTGTAATGGGTTACGTAATACTTAAGAGGCTAATAATAATGATGATTATATATACTCTTACTCTTACTCATACCATACGTATCGTTGAAAAACAATTTCTCCAGTGAGGAGCCGAACATTAGAACAACAAGACGGAACATCAACAAACTTGTGTAAATTGGCATGACTAAAAAGGACGTGACGTAAAAGATTTACTTGGGTGACACGATGACCTATTTGGAAGGATGGAATCTGAATTGTCGTTGAGTACACATCTATACTGAACAATAACTATTCCAAAAGGCATTGTAATTTCAATGGAAAGCACTTGGCATTTATACTTGCTTTCGATTAAATTCGGTTCGATAAATTCTGGAAAGTCCATTCCATTTTTAAAATTCTGTTCCGGAAATTGATTTCGATAGTTCGTCAGGAGAAATTTTCCCTCGCAAAGACGTTGTCTATAGGTAAGTATATTGCGAGAGATTCAGGGAACCCAGGGTTCAAAAACAGGGTATATATAGATGCGTAATGACAATCTTGGTTATAACTTCGCTGTGGCAACTTCCTCTGAGAGAACAAGGTTTACCAGAATCGCTAAGAATGGTCAAATTCATTCGATCCCAAGGAAACAAACCTTCTTCGTAAGCTAGATTGCAATAACATGATGGCATTCTATAGAACGGTACATTTACTATAGAATGGCTAGCGTATGGTGATGGTGTATGGGGCTACCTGAGACGTTTAAATACTTTTTGTCGTTTTACGGATAAAGATACTTACCTACGTATAAATGTTGACAGATTTAATTGGAATTGGAATAATAATGTGGTCTTGGACGGGATGAGTCCGAATTTTAAATGTAGTTATTTGAAGGGCAATTTTAACATATTTTAAAGGCTACAACGGACAGGGTATTGATTCATGCAGCAGCAAAAATGTAATTTTAATATTAAACATTTTCGATTTACAATCGATATTATAATGTATAGCAGTTGTGTATCTGTCAGATCGTCTGTATGAAACATTAATTTGCCAGACACGCATTCTAAGCAGCATTTTTTAAAACGTTGAGGACGACGTAATTTATTTAAATGCAATCAAGCCATTTGGAACTCAAAGTGCAAAGTCTTGTTCCATAGCAAGGGTCATCAATCATCACTCATCAAATTATGACATAAAATTAAACCATTTTTATATCACCTCCCTCAAGCGACGTGTTTGTTGAGCTTACCATTTTAACGATTTCGTTTCAATATGATATGATAAATATGTGATGTCATGCATGCTAAGGAATACCGCAATATTTTACAATTTATAAATCTTATAATATAAGTATGCAGATTTATTGTGTCGTCGATTAATCCTAATCCAAATTTATCAGGTCTCTGAGCCTTTATTTATTCGACATTATGCGCCGTACGTGAGTGTGAGTTCTGATTGAATTGTATTCGGGATTATCCAAGTAGATGAAATAACTCATCTCCCCCCGTGTTTCCCCACCATAACTGGTTTAGCCAGTTACAATATTTAGCCTAAAGCACACGTTTTTTCCACCGGACACTGTGGTTTTATGCACACGTCCAAAATTTGGCTTTAAATTGTGATAAAAAGTTACTTCACTGAAATGTTCTGGTCTCGAGCTACAATCCACGTTGATAAAATATTTATAAACATGACGTGGCCCACACCACTTGAAAACATTGACAAATATTTGGTTACGATATTAAAATAGACGCATTTGGAATTGCGGGTTGTTGTACTTCCCTTGCAACATGGAGTAGTAGTGTATCCCAGTCAGTTAATCAATGCTAGATAGAACCCATGAGCAATCATAATTCCAACGCGGTTTTACATTTTTTTATTATGCATTTGCGCAAATCCAGCCAGAGTACCTACAAAAGCCAACACAAGTTCTGAATAAACATGAGTGCAGTGCAACAGTGACTACCCATTTACGTCACATCACCTATTATGCTAAACGTACGAGAGAGATACAGAATAATCTGACTGAAGCTGCCTGTCGTAACATTCATTGCCAATGAGGCATCAATCACTAGCAAATTTTTATCACTCATCCGAGGATGAACTTTTCGTGTTAAAGTCAAAATAGGTAATCAAACCGCAGTCGAGTTACATGATGAGAGCATATTTTTAGGTGGGCACGAAACCTCAAGATGTCAGTTTCACATCATCTCTCCTCCGCGACACATGGGAAGCGCATGACATCAGAATGCAAATGCTAAAGATTACACAACATCATCATCACATTTTTTCAATATTAACTATATCGAATCAACTGGGACTGCTGGCTGATAAGGTTTTGCAATTAATTTTTATGATGATGCGTCAAGCATTCCAAAAGTTGCTTACAAATCACAAAAAATCGCTTTATCTGATTCATCGACAAAATTTGTGTTGTTTCCAGCACTACTTATATACTCTCTTCTCTGCTACAAATGATTTTTTTCAGGCTGGGAACATCCCTGGTGGCTGGTGGATGTGGTGAGTTGGCGAGATAAATATTAAATATTCCGAGTAACAATTACTCTGCTGAAATATATGGTGCGCGTCAACGCGAAAAACAAAGTTTGGTGGCTCCCTATTTGCGTAATTTCTATGTTGATACGTGAGTGATAAGATAATTATATCTGCGCTGCACAAATAAAAAAAAGCCGTACAACGAGACACAATGATTATGATTGCTGGAAATATTTTTTCCTCGTAGATGTATATAAAGGTAGAATATTTATTCATGATAACAACATATATTTTATGGCACGACGTGGTAAACAAAATTTATTTCATAAAAGGCGTAGTATTAACGCTTTCGTTTCTTTTTTCGACCTGCTATTTTGGACCGGGTGTATTTTCGCTTTTGGGGGAGAACCACCGCCTCGTGGCCCACTCCGGTATCGGGGACCTGAAATAATATGCAATATTTGTAATGAGTTTGTAATTTCTCCACGATAGTTTCTGAAATGCTTAAAACTTGTTTTTAGGTTGCTTCCAGAAAATGGGATTGTTTGCTTACCAAATCTATGTCGTTGTCATTCCCATCGTCAATTACCACGACATTTTCCTGTCGGCAAATGTCTGCATAACTCAATTTTGTTTCTGCTGAATATCGGGGGTTCAGTGGATATAGGTCTTCCTGTGAAGACCCACTCCTGATCCCCGGCTTTCTACCCCTCTTGCGAGTCTGTTTGACTTCAACCTGAGGAGTATTATTATTTGCTGCTGAAGTTTGTTCAACTTGAGTGTTGACTGTTAGTTGATTTCTCTGTGTAATGTCGCATATGGAAGAGCTACTGGATTCTATTTGCTTCAGAGTTTGACTCATATCTGATGCACGTAACCTGTCGTAACTAGTTTTCACCTGACCGTTTTGAGAATATCGTCCGCCTTGGATGACTAAAATGATTGTTTCGTCCTTCCCAATTTGCACGTCATACTTGACTCTTTCAGGCTGTTGAGAAGTGGGGATTTGGAGGGAACTCGAATCTTGTCTGTCGGAGGGTTCAAGTGCTGGAACGTCTTTCGTCATAGGTTCTAAGGGTTGCCAGCCGTTCCTCGCCCATGGGGAATCCCGACCCTTGGTGGACACTTGGATGTGCTCCTGGAATGAGTTTGAGGGGTCACTTATCGTAATATCTACGAGCTCATTGCCGTTTTCGTCTTCTCGAATATTTTCCCTGATGACGAGGCTCTTTTCCTCAATTTCCTCCATCTCTTTCTCTTCCTCCTCCTCCAGCTCCTCCTCCTCCTCGCCTTCGGACTGGGTGAGATCGACAATGTCTACACGATCATCGCTTGGGGGCGGCTCCACCATCACCTTCCCATTTTTATTCGGGATTTGACTGGAAACACTTTTTTCTGGGGGTGTTGGGTCAGACTGAGCTGGAGGACGTTGGGTGGCTAGCTCATTGGATTCTACTTGAGTACTGACATTCTCCATCTGAGGTGGAACACTTGTTTCAACTTGTATACCTACTTCTTCCGTGGAAATAATGGGAGTGGGCGGTTTTTCAGTGACATCCGTTTGCATTCCCTTTTGCATTCTTTTTACCACTTCCGTCTGCGTTTCAGCATTACTCACCCCCGCCTCCGACCCTACCTCACTCACGCTAAACTGAACAGACTCAATTCTACTCTGGAGGATTTGCACAATCCCATCCTCCTGCTCTCTCAAGTCCTCCTCAATCCTTTCCTTCTCCCTAATCAACTCTTCAATCTGCTCATTCTTACTTTTTACCTCAGCCTGAGACTTTTGAAGCTCTGCTTGAACCACGTCAAACTTCTGGACTAACAATAACATATCATCTTTCTCCACTTTCGGGGCAAAGTTGACATTATCAAGGAGTTTATAGCTCTCATGTAGCTTCGACCTCATCGTCTCCACCCTCCCAGCAATTGTTTCTACCCGATGCCGGACCTTTTTCATTTCTCCCGCCAGGGGGCGTTGTCTCTTCTTCGTATCCTGCAATGCTTTCTCAACCTCGTTCACTTTATTCGTGACCTCTGCGAGTTTCATGCATTTCTCCGCCACTACCTTGGTCAGTCTGTCCACCTCCTGAGCCCCTTCTTTAACTTTAACCCTTTCTTTAACCAATTCAAAATCTTTCTGTTTTATCCCCGACTTCAACCTCTCCACCTCCTTTTCTCTAGCTTTCGCCCTATCCTCTGCAACTTTTGATTCCTTCGTCTTCGTCTCAACAATTACCTGCTGTTCCTTAATCATACTTAAGTGACCACCCACCTCCTGCCTCAACTCCGCTACTTGGTTTCTCAGTCCATTAACTTCCGACTCGGCATCCTTCAGTGATCCCTTTTGCTTGGTCTTCATCTCTTCCATGCCCTTGTCCTTCTTTGCTAAAAGTTCCCGTAACTCCACCACCGCCACTTCCCACTTTTTACACTTTCCCCTCGCCCCCTCCAACTCTTTTCCCATATCAGCAACTTTATTCTGGTGCCTTTTCAGTTCGTCATTGGCCCACTTCAGCTTCCCCTCCCTCTCCTCAATCTCTTTCCCCAGTAAATTTTTATTCTCAGTCAGCTTGTGAATTTCAGTGTTGGTATCCTTCAGCACTTTTTCCAGTCCTTTTACTTTTTTCCCCAAATTGGTAATCTCTTGGTCCTTCTCCCCCATCAATTTTTTCATAGCTTTCAAGGCTTGCTGGAGCTGGTCCTTTGATTGTATTGCGGTCTCAGTCTCTTTGGCACTTTCCTTTTTCACTTTTAGCTCCTCCTTTGCTTTAGTCAACTCCTGCTGCAACCTCCCCACCTGGTCGTTCAAGTCTAGATTTATTCTCTTGAGGTGACCCTCCTCCTTCCGCGCCTTGTCCAGCTCCTTTTGAATCCCTTTCAGGGTATTGTTTTCCTGAAGGATTTTCCCCAGCTCGGAGTCCTTCTGGAGGAGTAATTTCCGCCTGGTTTCCGCATTCTCTTTGACTACTTTAAGCTCATTTACTACTTTCCCCTTTTCTTCGTTGACTTTGGTAAGCGTCCCGTTCACCGTATGCAGTTTGATCTCGAGCTTTTTAATGTCTTCCTTTAGTTTATTGTTGGTCTGGATAATGGCCTCCATGTGGGAGTTTCCAGATGCGAACTGGTTCACCTCCTGAGTCAGCTTCCCGATCTCTTCGTCTTTTGCCCTAGTGTGCACCTCCAACTGTCTGATTTTCTCTGTTAACTGTCTGTTTACACCCAGTTGCTCCCTTTTGTCTTCAAACATTTTCTTATTTTCCATGGTAATGTAGGATATTTTTGCAGTAAAACTTTGGATCACAGATTCCTTCGTGACGACTTCCTGTCTTAGACCGGCGACCTCCTCCTCTTGGATCGCCAGCTTTCTCTCCAGCGCCTGGCACCTGTGGAAGTATTCATATGGATTGGGGTCATAATAAGGCTGTGATTGGTGCGGTATCGTCTGGAGTTGTTGTATTCTCAAAATGGAGTTTGGGCTGGGAATAATGTGAGAAACGGGCATGGTGGTGGGGGACACTGTGGCTTTCGGGGGTCCTGCAGAACTGCTACTGCTCACAGTGGGGGACGACGCACTCCCCTGAATCCCCCTGGAGGAGGTTGGTGATGATGCATTCCCGTTGATTACCCTTGAGGTAGTCGAGGACTGCATTTTGTGAAAAATATGAAACTATCACGTCAGTCACCGTCACGGAGAGTCAGTCAGTACTGGAACAACTTTGATCACACCAGCACTTTATTAAAAAATAAAAAAATAATTGATAAATTGGTTTTCCACTCTTGTTCCACGTAAGACGGAAAGGAACGCTGTAATTATGTGGCCACAACCGAGTAAAAATATATCACTAAACTGGACATGTTGTTGTCCTATTGCTATACTGCGAGTAACTGGTGACTGGAATAATTCTCATTGAAAATGAGTTCGTGTGTAATCTTAACCACTTGTGTTACTTGCATAATCACATCAGAGATAGGCAAATCGCGTCTCTTTCCTCCCATTCAAAACAAACTTTTTGGGGTAACCTATCCTAACTTTATTGCACAATTAGTATTAGCCCATTTAAAACACACAAAATCCACTTGCTATTAACGTTTTGTGATTTCAATTCGCTCCACAATAATAGCCCATTATTTGGGATAATGTTGTTTTATGAATTTATGATTATGATACAGACAGAGATTTCCTGAGAATCCTCCTTCTTTCTTAACGTTGTCTTCTTCAGTCTCGATATCAGCAAAGGCAAACAAGGTAAATTCTTCTTAGAATGTGCGTCTTAATCTTAATATTTATTTACATTATTATAACTCTCTTCTCCACATACATGGCCACGTGCCCATCTCTGTCCAACTCTATTTTTTATAATCCAAATAGAAAAAGGAAATTTGAGCTTATCACTCCCAAACCATGACATGCTTATTCAACTTGAGATATTATTATGCTGCTGGCTGGACAACACTGTTTTCAATTTCAGCTCAGCACTGCGTACATGTAGTATTCTCTGCTCTTCCCAGCAGCACACATCAAATGAACAATATTTTTTTACTCTGCTCATATTTTTTTCCTTCAATACATACGTACATCCTCTCCGTGTGTAAATATTAAAACGACCGTGGTGATACAAGTAACGTGTAGACGACCAAAAACCAGAAGAAGAAAAAAAACAGAGCTCGTTCGTGAGTCGAGTGATATGATGATGATGGTAACAAGTATACCTATAGAAAGAAAGAAGACTCACACTCGCAACACAACTCTACATTTTGCATGACCTCAATCCACTGTGTATATATCCCCCGATCACATGAGCATAGCACCATCACCAGAGTTTTTTGTAACTAATCCAACTCCATATGGTTTACCTATACACTTTTTACTCCTCCTGTCCTGCCTGATCGGGCTGGTTGTGTGTGAGGAGTAGGTAGCTCAAAAAACTGAATATTTTATATTATTGCTCACAGCAATTCGCTATTCGCTGCGAGGTGGATGATGACGACGAGATATACTCAGATGATTAAATGACATGTGTTCAGGTCTCATTTGTAAATTAGTTGTAATTTTCGTGAGACACGTAATGACACAATTCACTTGGCTTTTTGGTCACGATACGACGATACATACGCGACATGCACTGCTCCCAGCTTGTCCGCTTTGAATGAGACGGTGGTGATGTGGGCAGACTAGACTCATGGACAAAGAGAACACTTGTTGAATAGAAAAATTATTATCATGGTTTTACTATCTTGCTCAAGTAGTATGATCTTTCTTTCCGCGATGGAGAATATAGGTAGGTAGGTATTACATGGAGTTTGGGGAAACATATATCTTGCAATGCAATGCTGTCTGACGCATTTGAAGGGATGATGGAGTTGAAGAATGTATTGGAGCATTAATGTGAATGAATATTTATTATGGATGGATGTTTGGGCAAGACGTGTTTACCTAATTGTGAGAGTGGCTGGGAGTGGAATAATTTTTGAACGAGTTGGATAAACACTTTTGGGAATTGAGCAGGAGGAGCAGGTAAACCGGTCTCCTGCTATTTGCGATTGTCTCTCTTGCTACCAACTGCGGAGACTATCTTAAGCCTATTACATTGTACACCTTGTGTCTCCAAAAAAATATAAGTAGGCTAGTCTTCCGTGTCGCTGGATTCCTAATTCGGGGAAAAAATGCTTAAAAATATTCTCGTGAACGTGAAGGGATTTTATGCTGACTCTGAGCATTAAGCTTCCACTTTTTCCCTAATGATACGAGCTTGCATTCAGAATTACGGATTAGGGTAAAAATAGTAGTCGAAAATCCGGCTACATGAATGTAATATCAAATATGTATTCAGATCACACACAAGGTACCTCACACCTTTCAGGCCACAAAAGTATGGATTGTTGTTTTTAAAGATTATTCCTTTTATTTCCCGAGGGAAGGATGTGAACACGGCACAATACGGAGTATTTTTGGTAAATTTTTCAGTGTGGGGTTTTTTACATGTCAAAATATTTTTTGTAGTGGGCTATCGGCTCCATCCATACAATAACAAATAAAATGCAGTGTGTTATGCTATACCTTTCCGGAAGGGGTTTTTGCTACAAAAATCATCCCAGCAGATATACTCACAATGAAATAATATTTACCAAAGGATTGGAAATGATATGAAAGTATTTGCATTGACAACATTGTCTATCCCTCCTTACTTCTAGAACAAATTGTTTGAATAATGGAACGTGGAAAATGACGCCGCATTTATTAACACAAAATGCATTTGCGTATCAGGATTCGGATGTGGCCAGCGAGCATACAAACTACCTAATTATTGGGGATTTTCCACTCGAATTCATGACGGTTTTCCCCAAACTACTGCAGTGTTGCAGAGAAATATTAAGTGCCTACACACCAACATATAAAAATGTCATAATATCAAAATGAAGAAGTTCAAATCAGCGTGCTTTCTATATTTCTGACCACAAGACAAGGATAAATGTCCGATAAATAACTTTTGAAGTGGTTTCCTCCAGAATCCTGTTATGTCTTCCTCCAAATTTTCCTCTAACAATCCCCACAAAATATCCTGCTAAATATTTAACTTGACAAGAAAACAAAATTCCGGACTGTATCGCATGATGTCGTTCGTCATTCGATCCAAGGAATTATAGACTTTGGTGATTTCAGTAATCTACGTGTTGCTGGAGATGGGAACTACTAAAGCTGATTTCCAGGTTTCGACACACAACTTCGGTTGAGGGAAGCACAAGATAAGGTTGTAACGTATAACATACTTATGTGACAGTATAGATAGTGTCACAATTCGCATCAAAGTTAATTTTATTGATTGGCCCAAATTATTATTTCAAAGTGACAACTGTTACAAACATGGCGAAAGCAGGAATAATTTCCACAGCATTACTTATCTCAATTTTAGTCTTTCTTATCATTGAAGATAACAGGGTGTCCTCGCAGTGCTGCCGTGCCACGAGGGAATGTCGAACCAGAGTTTTCAGTAGGAGTTGCAAGCGTTGTGGAGACGGATCTTTTCCGAAGCCATGTTGTGGTTACAGACCGTGCAACCTGTTTTGCTGTAATTGCAGAGACGGGGGTTGCCGAAGGTTGAGACGGAGATGGGGGAGGGAGGCAGATGACAACGGTGTGGATTCCGCGGACGATCACGTTAACCTGCATGATGTGGATGGGGATGGACATCACGGAGTAGAAGAAGCCTACAGAATGATCCAGACTGGAGCGTGTGAAAACTTTTCTGGAACGCTGGACGACTTCCAAAGCATATTTAACCAATTTGATAAAGATGGGAACGGTTTATTGAGTTATGATGAAATTAACGAACGTTAGGGATACGAGCTGCGAGCTTCAATCTCAATCCTCAAGAAACCTAATTATCTACATATATATATATATTTAAAAAATAAATACTAAAAACGATATAATATGCTTTTAAAACAATGTGTCCCGTATACATATACGTTATCAGCGTAGTTGCGCAACTTCATCAAAATTGCAGAATACGGGCAAATGGTCATTATGGCGATTATTATTATGCCAAAATAGAAAATCTGGTTAATCTGGTAAGGACATTGTAAGGGTTTCTCGTTGCATGGTATAGCATAGCATATACGAATTAAAACTCAAGATATACTCCAAAACCACGGGCAAAACTTAACCAAACGTAAAAAGCTTTACAAAAAAACACTACAAAATACAATGATTTGAAAAACTACTTGAAATTTTGCTCATAAACTTTATTTTAAAGGCTTACACCAAACTCTAGCACGCTACTTGATGCATTTAAAATCGAAAGCGTTAGTTGTGGCTAAAGATAAACGATTTTCGAGTAACAACTCAAAATACTTAATCAATCGTATCGTTGCAATCGTCAGGTTTACACACTCGCTCAGTATATAAAAGTTTACTATATATATATTTGCAATTAGTTTTCTTATATACGTGTTCTGGCTTCCGAGCTTTTACCATTATAGTAGTTAATTAAAACCCATTGTATTTTAAGGAGTGCCTGTTTAATTAGGAATATCCACTGGAGAGTCGGGTCGGAGCATTTTTCAACGACTAATAAATAACATTATAGATAACACGTAGACATATGACCAGCGATAATTACTGATAAGAGAGATAACGCTTTGAGTACTCGGCCCAAATGGTTGATTGTCGTGCAGAATGTTAATAAAGGTGTGAACAAATGTCTCGCTATTCACAGTGCGGCATCTCCCTTGCTTTTTTATAAAAACATATACATTCTTACAATTAGAATAGCTTCAAAGCTTAGAATTAGTATCAATCCACATAGTGTTGGCGCTTTAGTACTGATCGTATCCAGAAACCTCCCAATTGTAAAATCCACCCCTTTTCCGTAACTTCAATATGTCGATGTTGTGACACCCTCTCCTTGGGAAGGAAGAGCACCGTGCGTAAGTTTTATGCCATTCTAACCAGGGAAAATGTCGTCGTGTCGAGACCTGTAGCGTGTTTCGTCGTTCTAGGTGCAAAAATATTGTGGTTTTCACTTTGGAAATGCAATTGCAGTATGCAAAATACATACGCTCCTTTCACCACGGCTACATATGATCGCATTAAAGATCTTACTTTTTTTTAAATTCTTCATTACATACTCAGAAATTACCAATGCAAACCATTTATGGTTCTGAAACATACGCAATAAAACGGAAAAACTGCAAAAATGCACGTCCTCGGTCCTGCAACCGGCCAATTGATACTCTGTAATGTAGACTGACGTTGTGACGTGTTTGTAGCAGAAAATTGTAATATAGTTATTCCCGTGTGTATTTGATGATACTGATTCTACTGAAGAAGCTATGAATTGCCCGCATAAATGTATGAAAATCTTCAAAATAGTAAATACATATCGTCTTATCGTGATCGTGACCATGGTGAAACTGACGGTTTAACTAAACGCAAATAGGTAATCGCTAAATTTCTCCTTTACATTACTCTGCTTTCTATGCTTTTTCATTGCTTTGCATTTTATGTTTTTTCTTAACCATGGCTCAAGGTTAAACAGAAACGAGATCAAAAGTTTCGATAAAACAGTGCAATTTCAATTTGATGCTTAAATGAAACCCAGATGATGATGATGAAATACAACCCAGATCATTTCCTATTTATGTATAACTGCATAATAAATATTTACAAGGGATAAACCGATAAACGAAAACATCGAAGCCAAACATGTCGGTCATCGTGTGTAAAGAACCAGACGACTGGTACGACAAATAGAGTTGTTTATTACGGATTTTCCAGCTATGGTGTAACTGTTCCTATCATCCGTCTATCTATCTCAACCCATAAGTGTGGAAAATTAAGTTTTTCACGTTTGGACTGCACAAGTTCCTATTCTATACAGGTGTAGACAAACCATATCCTACAGCAGCGAAATGTGCGAAATCCCGCTCCCACATTTGATTACACATTTACTAAGTTAATCGTACATGAAAAGATGTATTTCCTCTAGTTTAAGTGTTTTTAAACATTTAAATGTAATGTAATGATTTTTAAAATATAAAAGTATGTGAGAAATAAAAAAACATGGGAACGGGTTTTCATTTTGCTAATTGCGTATTGATGAGCAAAAATTTCGTAATATTGTGGGAAAACGCAGTCATAACATGTGCTTAAATTGGTGCAATTGCCAATTGCTAAATTGTAAGTATTTAAAACATACTTACATAATGTAAGTTACATTACATACTTGCTGGGAAGATCGCTGTCTTCAATTGTAAAATAGCTTGGAGTTTGGTATCTTCTAACAAGTGCTATCGGAATTACCATAAAGCATAAAATTCAAGTAATCACGGTTGTGCATATTTCTTGTCATTTGTGCTACCTGAATGTACTACATCATCGCCCTATGCGTGAGAGTCAATCAATGTAAATTAGAACTAGACAAAAACATAAACAAGAACAAGTCACACGAGTCTTGAAAACTTGTTTTAACAAGTTAACACGCTTGTTGATTAAAATTCCCATTGAAAAGAAATTGTTTATTTACGGATTTCCAAAATGCCAAATGCTTCTGCACACATAACAACATGAACAGAAAGTAGATTCTACGTTGCGGCATAATATTGAGGTGGGATGACTTACAAGTGGAATCCCACCCGCAGCTTCAGTTACTGCAGTACGTCGACTCAACAGACAACCCTGTGGATTCCGCGGACGTTCACTTTAACCTGCATGATTTGGATGAGAATGCACATGCAGAAGCTGCCAGAATAATCTGGTGTGGAACTTGTGGAAACTTTTCAGGAACGTTGTACGACTTCCATCCAAAGTACATTCATTCAACCAATTTGATGGAGATGGGAACGGCTTATTGAGTTATGAAGAAATTAATCAACGTTGATGCTGCGAGTTGCATTGCCAAACAATTCTGAATATCTTTAAGACTTTTTATATCAAGCAACTTTAAACTCTACGTATCCAACCAAATGCCACAAATATAAATATTTCAATTCAGTTTCGCTATTCGATTTACAAGAAAACACTACACGATACAATGTTTAAAAATCAATTGTGCTTCTAAACTTATTTTAATGGCTTCAGCCAGGTTTTCCTAGCACGCTGCCAGATGCATATATATATAAAGCGGAAGACAGCTGAATATTAAAGATTTTATAGACAAACCTCAAAATATTCTACCAATTGAGTAGAATTGGCATAAGTCATTTCATCTTATATACCCGTATCACAGTGTCACATCTTTGCAATCCTTATGTGTAAACACTCCCTCAGTATATAAAAACTTACTATATATATTTAGCTATTTTATGCGTTCTGGTTTGCGAGTTTATACAATTACACGATTGCTTAAAAATACCTTGTATATGAAATTTAAAGAGTGCTTGGTTAATTAGGCAGATCCGCTGGGGATTCGGGCTGCAGCATCTTTCAACAACTAATAAATATCATTAAAGATAACGCGTAGACATAACCAGTGAAACGGAACGGATAAGAGGGGAGATAGCGCTGCAAACATAAGCACTCGACCCAAATGGTTTATCCTCATGTGGCTGAAGTGAAAAAAGCTGACTTTTTGTGAACAAAGATATCGCTGTTCACAGTACGGCATCTCCCTTGCTTTTTATAAAAAAACAAGATGTAGTCTGAACGTAGTATCAATCCACGGATAGTGTTGGCGCTTTAGTACTCGTATCCAGAAAAACCATATTATTGTAGAATCCACCCCTTTCAGTAACTTCATTATTAAGCTTCCACGTTTTCCACCCTTTTTATGGCACGTTTTATGCCATTTTGAACCAGGGAAAATATTGTCATGTCGATACCATATTTATGTATAAATAACTGCAAAATCATAATAACGATTAAAAACACGAATAGATTAAACGGGCATCCTGCATCAATATCACTCGACTCAAACTTTGTAGGGAGAAGAAATGGCTTACCCTAAATTTCCAACTTCAAAAATTATTCCAGTAAAAATTACTGTATACCCGTCCAATACGATCTCAATTATGCTTTGGCATCAGCTCTTATGATACAAAAACGTTGCACAAACATATTATACGTATTTAATGGAATATACCAAATAAATTACCTACTATAGTTAAATTCTACCATAAAAATTACATCACAAATGCGTGTCGTAATAACATGAAATGCTCCGCTATAAACCCCTCCTGAATAACCTCAAAAGGTCCATATTCGAATCTCATTGTGGATATCGCTTTAGCCTCCAGCAAGTCCACCTTTGCTCCTTTACTCTTTCTCAAAGCAAAATAATTTTTGGCTCGTCTAATAGTAAGATTCATTTGAATTAAATCGGAAGCAGTACCACCTGACTCAGAAGCAATGTCAGAGAAATTGCACAACAAATCATGTAAAACTCTAACATAGCCAGTCGAAATCCCTTGATAATAACCCACATTGAAATCACGGTGCCCTAAAAGCCGAGAGTCATTGCGCAATAAAACCGCAAGTAGACCAGCAAGGGTTCCCCCATTTTATAGCTTATGATGGTATATTTTGTATAACATGTTGCGAAAAATTTTGGCGAAACTTGTACCCGGCTTCAGACGACAAACACGTTGGACATGTTGTCAATCGCGATAAAGCACCATGTTAGAACCACTGCGCAAGACCGAGTCGTGTCAAAGTAGCAGGGGAAGATCACCATGGTCCGGATGATTAGTACGATGTACTTGTAAGACACAAAGCGCGGTACATGGGTTCCGGCAGGAACTCGGCTTCCAGGATGTAGTAAGTTGTGTTGTGCCCAACTCCAGGATCAAAGTCACAATTGTGGTAACGAACGAATGGGAAGAAGGCTGGCATGAGAACATAGCAGACAAGCACTATCCACTCGGAGGTGGATGACGGATGACCTTGAAATTTTCCAACCTACAAATAGACAAAGTTTGATTACGCAATACAATGAGTGGGAAATACAGTTTGCATTGTTAGAACACAAAGATATGTTCTATACATGAGACACTCCCTTATAGTTGAAGGATCCCGTCAAACGCAGCAATTATTTTTTTAGAATGGGCAAAATTGATCTGGTCACCAAACACACTGAAATTAGGACCGATGACCATAATATCTGAGTCACGAAAGTCATCCTGTCAATGTCCTTCCTTGGAGTGATGTATCCGTACTACACGAGCATGCAGCACGTTAGCCAGAGCTGTTAGCGCGATTGACATGACATGAGAGAAAGTGTCCTCGGAACCCATTTCCAGTATATGGATTGCGCTCTTCGATTCCACTGATTCCAGTAAACTCGGAATTCCACTTGCAGGTCAGGGGAAAGGGCACATGTAGAAGAAAAGAATGTTTTGAAGTTGTATTGTTTGGGTGTGGGTTTCGGTTAGCATTTTTGTGACCTTGTTAGCTGACAAGTTACACAAGGAATGCGAAGCGAGAGGGTCAGTGTTTGAGCCACTTTTTGCGTTCAGCAAGATGGTTTCAGCCAATTATGAATAATAGTTTTGTATTCGAGTTGGCAGTGGTAAAATAAAGTGGTAGTAGACTTAAGTAACAAGATATCCCATAGCAATTTTAATTTTCGTGCTGATTTGATCAAATATTATTTTCTCCAATTTTTAAACGATTTATAGTTTTAATTTATGCAACAAAAGTGTGTGATTAAAGCGCTATAATGTCAGGTTTACAGTAAGTGGTTTCATTTACCTCTTCAAGATAATATCTAGTCAATACGTTTAATATATACTTTATAGCATTTACAACGAATGCTTATATATCTATTCTAAAACAGCCTATATTCTATTGGAGAAATTCAGGTAATCAAAGGGTAGTCAGTTGCATATTTAATTAGCAGTCGTGATCGTAAACCATTTATAACTAATTACATTCTAAATATTCGTTAACTCTTTTTATCGATTTAGCATTAATTCGAGATTTTGCTACAAAGTCGAATCGAAACAACCATAATTATTAACGATTTAGGTTTCAGCAGGTAACGACGTTTTAACGAAACCTATATTTTTATTGCTCAAAATTCAAATGCTATATTGATTATAGGAATTCCATCCGACGTGCGGTATATTATATAGGTTGTATAGGCCGATTTAGGACGTTTTTCAGCCTTTTACAAGCCCTAATTCAACCCCGTACCTAATTCAACGAGATAAAGCTACACTGTATAAATCCATCAATCAGTCTTAGCCCAGCCCATATTTCAACCCATATGTTAAAAATAAATTAAAATCCGTAGGTTCCCGAATAATAATTATTTTACCGAGATTAGATTATTTTTAATCTGCGTGATATGTAATAATTAGTAGTATACCCAACCTTAAATTGTATTACGTTAAAATGAGATGCGAATCGCAAATAATGCAATTATCACAAACGAATAGTATTAGGAGCTAGCTAAATTCAAACATGAAAATTGCATCACAAATGCGAGTGGTAATTAGCAAAAAGTGTTCCGCCATAAACCCCTCTTCAATAGTCTGAAACGGCCCATATCTAAATTTCATTGAGGATATCGCTTTCGCCTCGAGCATATCAATTTTTGCAGCTTTAGTCCTCCTTACAACAAAATACTGCCGAGCCCGCTTCACATTCAGCTCAATCAAATTGGCATATTCGACCACAGCATTTACAAAAATGGGAAGTAATACTGCCTGACTCAATACCAATGTCACTGCAATTGCACAGCAAATCATGTAAAACTCCAATGGTGCCTTTTCAAACCCTTTGATAATGACCCACGTTGAAATCACAGTTCCCCAAAATCCCAGTGTAATTGCGCAATAAAAGCAATGGTAGACCATGGACTCGCCCATTTTGTAAATTATTGTAAATTTTGTGTAACAACTTGCGAATAGTTTGGGGGAAACCTGTTTTTTGCCTAGGACTCCGAATATAGTGGACATTTTATCAATGGCGATGAAGCACCAAGTTAGCACCAGCGAGCAGGACCGAGTCGTTTCAAAGTAACACGGGATGAGGACGATGGTCCGAATGAGTAAAGTGATAAGGGAAAATGAATCATCGCGGTACATCGGGTCTGGCAGGAATTCAGCTTCTAGAATGTAGTACGTTGTATCCAACTCCAAGATCAGGGTTGCAACCGTGGTGACAAATGGGAAGAAAGAAGGCAAGAACACAAAGCAGATGAACAGGATCCAGTCAGACTTGGAGGATCGTTTGCCTTTCCAACCTGCAAAATAAATATATGTATGTACAAAAAATTTAAATGATATATTATGACACTATCTTGAGTGCCAAATAAGGTTCCCTTTGAATTACTAAGCGCTGTATATATTCCATACCTGCAAGTGTTCCTTCAAGCTGAAGAATCCCGTTGAATGCAGCTATTGTTGGCTTCATGTTTTTCAAAGCCGTTCGGACTACTACACAAACTGAAATTAAAACTGATGACCATAATATCTGAATAACGAACGTCATCCTGTCAATGTCCTTTCTTGGCGCAATGTAGCCGTACACAAGCATGCAGTACACGTTGGCCAGAGCTATTAGGGCAATCGACATGACGGAAAGTATCCAAGGGATCCATTTCCAGTACGGCTTACGTTCTTCGATTCCGCTAAATTCTGGGTTCCACCTAATGGGAAAGTAGTATAGATATATAAAGAGGATGTTTTGAAGTTGTATTGTTTGGATGTGTGATTCGGCCAGCATTTTGAGACCTTGTTTGCTGACAAGTTATTCTGGAATGAGAATAGGAGCGAGGCAGACAGTACTTGGTGGTATGCAAAAGTTCATTTAATATACGTATTGTTGTGTTTAGAGGCGGAATTTTAATGAGCTTCTTCCTTGCTACTGGTAATTATATTATCCGTCGTATCCCACAAGTATTTACAAAGGAGAAAGGTTGGGTATTCAACGAATGAAGTTTTGAACCGTAGCCTTTTTTACGTTTTCCTGGATATTTATCTTGCTGAATGTCCAATTTTCGGACAGCCTCCTATAATTTTCTCCAGTCTAACAACACTGGAAATTGACTTCCTTACATCTGAAATGGAAGGACTCCAACAATTTTTATGGAATAAACAAATCCATTATTTCAAACGTTACGCTATTATCATAGAGGCACGGATTCGAAAGACTGACAAGCATTTATACTTTAAAGTCCACGGTGCGGAAACGTGAAAAAAAGTTTCTTTCGATTTTTAACATTTCAACCTCATGACATTTTATGACAACTGAAAACCTATTTTACGTTGAAAAATACAATTAATTACAATTTTCTCGTATACAGATTAACGTGGATGTTATTAGTGCAAAACTACAGCAAAAAAATGCTGTCTTATTCTTTCTTATGCAGGTTTATGCATCGCCTAATAATAACACCTGCATCACTTACTATATTTGTTATCATTATGTAGATATTGTAGTATTCACAGATTATAGAGGATCGCAGATTTCAAAATTCCAAATTAAAATGACATCCTAAACAGGTACTACACTACATCACATCGCATTCGTAATTCCGCTATTTCAATTACAGCTCTTTTGGGGTCATAAAAGTTTTCAATTGCGAAACCAAGCACATTATACCAAAAGCATTTGATCAATTTGATGATTGATAATTTGATAATGATTTCATAGATTCAACAAATCAATATATCAACGACTACATCCATCAAGGTCAACTGCATGGTAGCGGTTGATATCATTATGAGGTCTGAAAATAGTGGAAATATAAGTAAAATTTAAGGTAGTAAAATATTAAAAACATTAAATATTTGTTAACATTTTAAAGAAGTTATTATTTGTAATTTGTAGTACTTCTTCAGATAAACCAGGAATGTAGAATGCATTTTTCGATACAACATACAAGAACATGTCTTCAAACAAAACACACTTTCTCAGTACTTTCAAATAAGTAGAAATTATATGCTTTTCAATTAAATAGTAAGTAAACAGATTTGTGTGCCGCATAGATACCCATGGCTTAACTTGTGAACTTAAACGTGAACTTATTGAACATGATATGATGTACCTTCTTCTGAAAAACTCGTCATATTCTATAGAGACAGCGGGGATATGAGACATAAAATGGTATTATTGCGTATTTGGGTTCCATGTGATGAGTGAGTGATTTTCCAACTTGTAACGTACACGACTTCGCTGATAATCTGAACTACTATTGTAAACAACTTAACAAGGCTAATTGTTTTATATTCTATGCTTAATAATAGAGGTATTATAATTTCGTAAACTAACTAATTAAGTAATCCGTCTTTTATTGTATACCTACCTGAATACCTATGATATTTGTTTAAAAATCAATTGGGTATGCAGCCATATTCAAATTTTGGAGTAAGATATAATTGGTACTTACAAATCTTACAATTAATAAACTAAACTACTAATAAGTGAGTTAACATAAGTATTCGTTAATTATACAACAAAAGTGTAATTGTTTGGAGCATAAAAACAAAGATACTGTCAGTAATCAAAATGTCCAGTTGATGACAAATTTACATTTAGTTTGCAAATATGAATTTAAATTATTTGAATCAATCATCTTTCATGAGATATACGCATGCTCTTTCGCGAGTTTTGAATTTCTGAACTTACCTACCCATGTTTTATTTTAAGCTGCACATGGTTTTCATTTCATGCCATATTTGCCTTGAGTGAACAATAAAAAATATTGTCAAAAGTGTTCATAAGGGTTAAATATGAAGTTTAATAGGAGTCGTCATTGCATTAAACGTCAACTCTAAATTTATAGTTATACTATACTATACTATACTATACTATACTATACTTTAAGTCTGTATAATTTATTGTTAGCAAACTCGAAGCTAGTTGAGATTAGGACCGAACCTGAACATTTACCCGAACTGTGTTGTATTTGTCTTTTTGTAAAAACGGAAGAAACCAAAATATTATTTTGGAAAAAACCTAATTAAGGCGTTTTATATTAAATATTGCTTCATTCAATCCATAATTGCTTAATCCATATATGAATTTTAAACACAATTCTCGAGCGCATGCACTATTGAGGAATAATTGATTTATCCAGTGTAGTTTGTGGGATCATCACATCAACGTGAATGCTATATTATATGGAATCTAAAAATGTATTACATTTGGCATGCAAATGCACAAACTCCAGCGTGTATATATGATCCATCATCATTTATAAGCTTATTGATGCGGTTCGGAGTTAATGCTCGGCGGCGGCGACGGCGGCGGCGACTTTCAACATCATTATCATTTAAGCATCCAACATACTAATTGTCTTGGGTTTTAACGTAAGAAGTAATATATAGGTATGGTATGAACAAGGGGGATAAACAGGGTATGAATGCTTTCCGATGATTTGAGTGACGGGTGCTGACTGCTGACTCAAAGCACTTTGTGTCACTCTTCCTTCACACCATGCACCAGCACAACTCACGATGTTTACGAAGTTGTAGCATATTACTCGTACTCTAGTTTTTTTGTTTTTAGGAAATAAATTGTAATGACTTTAATATTTTTTTACTTTGTAGTTAGTTTGCACAGGTTAAATCACGAAAGCCACCCCTACGACTCCAACCCGACTGTGTCACGACACTCACGACTATGCATAAATTCTCCATCTCAAACCTTCTTTCTATTCCTAACCAATTTGATATCATTTGATATTTGATAGCAAGCAACATATCTCTGCATACTCGCTTACCATTACCCATATTGATGTTCCAATCTTTAAGCACGTCTTTGAATCTTTTTCCTTCTCGGGCATTGCATGTTGGTTGACTATTTTTTACATGTCCCAATAATGACCAATACTTACAACTTGTGATTATTCACAATCAGACTTTGCATAGGGACACAAGTGGGCTACAAAGGAAAGAGAGCAATCCGGTATTCCTCCCTGCCTGGTACCGTATTGCTCCCTGTTGTATTATGTGTAACTCAAATTAATGCAGAGCTAGTTGGTGCATTCGATTTTACATGATCCGACTACCTACTTCATATGCCTGAACCCATTCCCATTTAAAATCAACAACATCAAAAACTATGTAAGTAAACAGGTAATCAGGTTTAAGTAGGTAGTGTGCAATTTTGCACACTTGACCGCTTCCTTGCACACAATGAACAGAATGAAGGTGTAGTGGATAAATGCATGGTTGCAACTGGACCATGCCGTGCGCTCATCGGGGTACAATTCTACGTAAATACTTACGCTCGTGATGATGAAGAGCAAATCAGGAAATGGAGTGCTGCCCGCAGTGTTTTTGTGGGAACCGACTCCTACAGTTCTAGACTATTATCTCACTCACACCGTTGGCTTGTGTAACACTCACTTTGTAAATAAAAATATTTAATGAACGATGAGATATCTCCAGCCAGAGACGCAGTTTTGCGAATCGCTAAAGTTAAATCACAAAATTGTTGAGCAATTGGATTAATTAAAATTCACGCAAGGAGCTCGTTAACACAAATATACTATTTAATTTAGTGTGCGTAATGTGCAATATTATAGAATCACTGACATGACGGTTAGATACTTTATACAAACAAATCTAATCCGGGCCTGGCACAACCTCACCACCAACAAATATCCAAATGTTTTTCACTTAACGCTAAAATAGGTTTTTTGTTATGAGGAAGCTAGGTGTTGCTTCAATGTTGTAAACAAGTTTATTTTTTATTACATAATTAAATAGATTTCACACTTTCTTTCCGCATATATGCTGATTCTAATATTGTTCCAGCACCCCGCGTGAGCAGGTATAAAAAGTCATGGAACCTACCTGAAAATTATCAGTAGCTGAGTACATCTTCTCCGACAATCAAAACCACAAAACTCTTGAAACGTTTCTGGATCCCAAATGGCCCGATTCCTCGTCGTCGTTGCGATTTGCCTGGTTGCGGGAGCCTCCGCCAACCACCCTGCCTGGATGGAGAATCTCCACAATACGGAAAACGAACACAGAGCTGAGCACGGGGTCAAGCCTCTCACCATGAACGAAGAAGTAATTAAAAGTCACTTGAAAATTGATAAAATAATTTGTAGTCGATCCTACGCTAAAAATACTAAAATTTGCAATTTCTCGTTTTTTAGCTGAACAAACTAGCTCAGGTTTGGGCCGACAAGTTAGCCAACGAATGCCAAAAGCTCTCCAAAAAGTCCCATGCCGAAAAGGATGTCCGCCAATTCAATGGAAAAACTGCTGGAGAGAATATTTACTCGGGAAGCACCTCCGAAGTCGACACGATCCAACAGTACGCACTCGATAACGGACACAAGGCTGCCGACAAGTGGTACGCTGAAGTTAAAGACTACCCATGGCCAGAATACAGCGGTCAAGACTTGAAAGGCAAGGCTGTCGGCCATTTCACCCAGCAAGTTTGGAAGGGCTCTGAACAAGTCGGCTATGGGCTTGGTTCCAAGGCAGGGTGTGATAAGTACTACGTCGTCGGCAGGTACTACTGATTCATTTACGTAATAGCTTACATTTTAATGAAATCTCTATTGGAGCTATTGCTTTTATTATATCATCATTTCGTGCCCCATCATTTTCAAGTAACGGATATTGTAACGGATTTAACGGTTTAACGGAATTTCGATTCACAGATACTGGCCTAGTGGTAACTTTAAGGGTCAGTACCGTGCTAATGTCCTTCCCAAGAATGAATAATTATTTCTTCTCCTGACCTGACGACCGGAAAATGTGTAGGAAACTATGGAATTCACAAGAATGATTATTTTTTATAAAAAATTTGCTGCCATCAATAACTAATCCATAAATAAAATTCATTTAATATTCGCACATTCACAATCTGTTTTTCGTTCACATCATTCCATAATAATCTAGTCATACTATGATTTACATATTTCCGACACACCCTCATACGCAATATTATTTTAAGTAGGTAAAATTCCGTTCCGTCCGCGTCCGCATCCAGGTGGCCATTCGCATTCTGGATATTTCAGTTGTATGATTTTCATTCTTAAACATATTACCAACAAGATAATAGGAAAGAAACCTAGCTTTCCGATGATATTATTGAAATGAAAGAAGGAGTCAATTTCAAGACCATTCTGTGTACTTGCAATAATGCATGCTGCGCTACTAATTTTAGCTTTATTTTTTTCAAATGATCGATTTTCACCTTTCCAGCGCGAAGTCTACAGCGGGATATATACCTCATCTCTATCCCGATGAAATTCATATGTAAAAGAAAAAATAACACTTGGAAAGCTCAGTGTTTTTGTGATTTTCTTGGTAATATTGCATAATTGTGAGTACCTATTCAAATTACATAGCAAGTTGGATGTTCAAAACTATGATTATAATGCTTTAGTACTACTGTGCAGCTGTGCAATTGAGAAATATAAAATCACTAAAAATGAACCATTGGAAGACGAGCGCATGGATCAAAATATTAAAATATATTCGTGGTAAAACTATTCAAATATGTTTTCGTTTCGGCATACCTGCATTAGCATATCATAAAAAAGATAATTTAAGCATTTCTAGTATTACCATCATACCTACGTATAGAAATAATATAGTGTCAAAGTATCATATATCATGGAAAATGCTATTCATTTTTTATTCCGTCAGGAGTCTACTTGTATGACGTATTCGAGCATATGTATTTCTTCTTTGTCTTCTCCCCTATTTAGGCGATTGCGATGATAATATTTAATGTAGTGAATTTATTCTATGTCGACGTTTTCTTCACTCTTTATATGTCCAAATTCCTTAAAAAGTAAAACAATTTAAGTCAGGCCAACTGAACATCATGCAGTATATATATGCAGTACCTACGAGTGCTATAATAGTTGTTATTTAGCCAAACTACTTATACAAACATTACAATTTCCCTTTCGTCTAAACATAATGGCAATACTCGTCAAAAGATTTTAATGCGCAATTTTGCAGACTAATAAAATGATCAGAATGGGTATACCTACCGAAAGAGGCGGAGGAATCCTCTAAATATTTTTTATGATTATGAATTGAATAACATTTAAAGCGGAAGTATTCCTACTAACTAACATTATATCATCACACATTGCAACATCCTCCTTCAGAAAAAACACATGAATATATTTTTTCAGAAAATTGTGAAGCAATCAATTTCTCCGGATAGTTCGTACATGAAAGTCAAACAGATAGGGATGTAGTGAAATACAACTGTCCTTTCAAAGTCAAACATGATCAACATTTGCCAATATAACCTACAAAAATCATGTAGCCCAGCATTTCTGTTTCTTTATGATTTGTTACTTTGGTTAGGGACTTGCTGTGGTAAGCACGTGCTATACTGGAGCACAGACTGACTTATATTTTTGTTTGATTGTTAATTTAGTTAATTGCGAAAGCGAACACTCATTTGAATCCCGTCCGTCCGTCCGTGCTATGCTATTATTAAGTTAAATTGTCCTTCCCAGTACAGATTTGTATAGATATAGTTATTTACAAGGCATAAAGCAGTCAGACGTATAATGTGTACAGTACATACGTGTGAAACTAATAAAAGTAAAGACATCAGTAGTTTAAGTTTAAGTAGCAACCGGAAATGGCTGGGCACATGGGTGAAACGTGAATTATTAACTGAGCATCATTAAATTATGATGGTTAACTCTTAATGACGATTGGGCTCGTAAAGTTGTTAATAATTTGACGGCATATTGTGGCAATACTGTAGTTGTCTTTTCACTTTCAGAGTGTGTGCTACAGCGATATCAAGGAGGATCACGAACACGTAATATATTTCACAGTTTCTTATTCAGCTACATCAGTATTTAAAGTTGAGATTACGTTTCAAAACTCATTCGCTGTTAGCTAAAATGAGTGATACAGAAGCTACTCAGGAACAATTGGAGGAAATTTTTCAGCTTTTTGGCGTTGCGTTCGGTCTCAACGACGTCATTCTGCTAGGTTCCATTGGGATTGGAATCTTTTGGTACTTTGTACTTCGGGAAGACAAGTCGAAAACTGATGCGACTTTCCCCAAACATCCAAATACTTCACAGTAAGCCACAATTATTCTGGCACTCAATAGTTTAATACATTTATTCGTTTCCTTTTTTTGGTTTCTTTGCTTAATAAGCAATTTGAAATTCATACATTCTCACATAACATAAATAACCTTGCACATAACCATCCGCATCCGTAATTTTTTGCTAGACCGCACTAATATGTGATTTACAGAACAGTTAAACCAATAATGCTCGTTAAATATAGCTTGTTCATTAATTTACACTGAAATGTAACACATTATCTCTGAGGAACAAGATGTCTATTATTTGAATGCCAGGCCCAACTCAAGTGAAACCGACCCGCAAAATGATAACAAGATGCTACATAAAATGAAAGCTTCTGGACGCAACATTGTTGTATTTTACGGAAGCCAAACTGGAACGGCAGAAGAATTCGCAAGACGTTTGGCAAAGGAGGCTCCAAAATACGGAATGAAGGGGATGGTTGAAAATCCGGAAGATTGCAATATGGAAGATCTCACACAACTCAAAGAGATTAAAAACTCGTTGGCAATCTTTTGCATAGCCACCTACGGCGAAGGTGATCCGACGGATAATGCTCATGACTTTTATAACTGGCTTCAGCAAGGCGGTTGCGAGTTATTTGGACTGAACTATGCGGTACAACAACATTTTACATAATAAAAATACAAATGTTAAACATAAACAATGTAAAGTATATTGCATTTACTGCTTTTCCATGGTTAGGTATTCGCACTTGGGAATAAGACATATGAACATTTCAACGCAATTGGGAAATATGTAGACATGCGCCTGGAAGAGCTCGGTGGAACACGGGTTTTCGAAATGGGAAGTGGGGACGATGACTCAAACATTGAAGAAGATTTTATCGCATGGAAAGCCGAATTTTGGCCTGCAGTGTGCGAAAAGTTTGGCGTCGAACCATCCGGCGAAGATTTTCTAATGAGACAGTACCGCTTAGTGATGCATGATAACTTGGCCCCTGAGAGAGTTCACACGGGAGAAATTGCACGTCTCCACTCTTACAAAACGCAGAGGCCCCCCTTTGATTTCAAAAATCCATTTCTGAGTCAAATGATATTGAAAAGGGAACTCCATTCTGGTGGCGATCGCTCATGCATGCATATTGAAATGGATATTAGCAACTCTCAATTGCGATACGACTCTGGGGATCATCTTGCTGTGTATCCGAAGAATGACTTGGCTCTTGTAGAGAAACTTGGAGAATTACTTGAGGTTGATTTGGACACTGTGTTCTCCTTAGTGGACGTCGACGGTAATAATATATAAGAAATATAATATTAATATAGAAAGAAAGTATATCAGTAATATTAGAAAGAAAAATAATAGTAAGTGGTGCATAATGTTACTGCGAATTTTGCAAATTGTTATCTCATATTTACAGAGGACTCCAGCAAGAAGCACCCATTCCCATGTCCTTGCTCCTACCGGACAGCACTTTCATACTACGTCGACATAACTTCAAACCCGAGAACCCATGTCTTCAAAGAGTTGGTCGAGTATGCTTCCAATGAAAGTGAAAAGCATCTGTTGAAATTGCTCGGTGGCAGCACTCCCGAAGGTAAAGAAAAGTACAAGAGGTGGGTCCTAGGTGACTGTCGCAATATTGTTCATGTTTTGGACGACTTGCAATCTTGTAAGCCCCCGGTGGACCTGTTGTGTGAGGTTTTGCCCAGACTCCAATGTCGATACTATTCAATCTCTTCGTCACCCAGGGTAAGATTACCACCACCACATGCCTTAGAAAGAATAATACATTTCTAGCAATATGTTTAGTATTATTATTTATTTTTTTACAGATTTTCCCTAATAGCATTCATATCACTGCTGCGTTGGTGAAGTATGCTACTCCTACTGGTCGTGTGAGCAAAGGAGTTGCAACAAACTACCTTGATGAAATTAGTCCTACACCGCTGGGTGAAGGCAAAGAAAGTGACTCACGGGTTCCTGTCTTTGTGCGTAAATCCCAATTCAGGTGAAAATGCTAAAAACAAAAAAACTACGTATGTTCAAATTCATGCTGATTCCAGTGATTCCCGATGTAAAAATTGTCTTTTGAATTTGCTACTACAGACTGCCAAGTAAATCCGAAACCCCTGTTATCATGATTGGTCCTGGCACGGGTATTGCCCCGTTCCGTGGATTTATACAGGAAAGAGGCTACTTAAAAAGTGAAGGCAAGCCTATCGGAAAAACTATTTTATACTTTGGATGCAGGCACAAGGCCGAAGACTACATTTACCAACAGGAACTTGAGGAATATGTTGAAGACGGAGTTTTAACAAAAGTACTAACATTCCGATAGTATATATAGTCTTTTTTGCTATTTCACACAAAAAATATAGCACTTTCACATGGAATGCTTTCAGATCTATGCTGCTTTCTCTCGGGACCAAGAGGAGAAAATATACGTGCAGCATCTCCTTGCAAAACAAGCGACGGAAGTCTGGAGTCTTATTGGCCAGGAAAATGGCCATGTTTATGTCTGCGGGTAGAACATTTTTTTTGGTTAAAACTAGCTTTAGACTCAACTACATCATTTCTGACCAAATCACTTATTGAAATTACTAAATACATTTACAGAGATGCAAAAAACATGGCAAGGGATGTTCACGACGTAATTAAAAAGATAGTTCGTGAACAAGGTGGTATGACTGAAGCCGAAGCTTCGGTTTACGTGAAGCGTATGGAAGCACAAAAGCGCTACTCGACCGATGTATGGAGTTAAAACACACAGTTCTTTATAAGATAATTTAAGTACTCATTGTTTGGACAATTTATAATTACTTGAATCCACTTTACGTGGCTGGCATTACTTCAGAATTTCAATTTCTTTAACCACCTTTAATAATAATGTACATTGACAATATATATCAATACCTAGGTATGTATCGTAGTAGCAATAAATAAAATGAAACAATGAAAATGAAAATCTTTCGACGGGAGTTAAAATGTCATGATAATGAAGATACTTTATGCGGAATACAACACACTGCACATCAAAAACGGGCCACAAGAAAAAAACAACTAGTATATATTCACCGGCGCGAGTTTGGTCAATTTCAACTTGTGATTCTATAAAATACATAAATTAACAAGATATTTAATATTCCACAGATGGCAAATCTTATAGAAATAAAAATATAATTTATTTAGCGTCATGTATGGATCACAATTTATATGTCCCGTGTACGGAGTTCTCTGACAAAAAGCGAAGCTCCACATTGTTATCTTCAGGGTAAAATCCTTCACCTTCGGGAACTCCATTTCATAAGAAAATTTGGCTGGCTTCGTCGAGGGACCCTACTGGGTGGGTACCTATAAACAAGGAATTAAAAAGTTATATTAAAACACCTAAACGCATTCGTTTACAATATGAAACCAGAATCTTAACTTTAAAGCAATAATACCATTCTCAAAAACGTATATTAAAGTTAAAATTGGTTATCCAACAGACAGACCGTATACACCTCACAATTCTTGCCTTGTTCTACTTTCCCTGTCAGTCCTTTCTCAAAGCACCGGAACTTCTTTTGTTGATTTGAATAGTAGTCAATTCCGATGCAACTTGGAATTGGCCCGACTGCATGAGGAATATAACGCCCAGCATGACCATAAAACAATGTTTAAATTTCGGCGAGCCAGAACTTGAGCTTGCACAATGAATTGCTTTGATTCTGTCAGTCGTCAACCTTTTTTCCATACTGTGAAGCATCGGGCTTGGCTTTTCTAACCTGTACCAAAAAGTGTGACATTTCAGTTAGATTTATAAATATTCTGATCCACCAGATTTATTGATCATTAGGTAGATATGAGTGTATGTGTATAATATGATGTATACCTACGTATCCCCATTCAGGAAACCCATATTTAAGTAATGTCATTACTTCGAGTGCGGTTCAGTATTTAGGAGTGATTCCGTGATGCTTCTTCATATGATTCCTATACGTAACAACTTGGTTAAATTCTTTTCCACACTGCTCACAATAATGCGGCTTCCCTTCCTCATGATAAGTCGCAATATGTGTGGAAAGAGCTTCTTCGCGAACAAATTTTTTAATACAGTACGGGCATTTGCGTAACTCCAGCAGGTCCGCATGCATATACCATTGATGTTGTTTTAACAGTCTTTTAGTTTTTGTAGAGAAACTGCAAGTTTCGCAAGTGAAATTTTTTATGTCACCGTGAGTGGTCTTGTGATCCCGAAGTTTTGATTTATCCCTGAATTGCTTTCCACATTGGTCGCATGTGAACAATTCTGCTGAACCTCCAATCTCGTGTCGCAGCCTCTGATGGGCGGCCAATAAATACTGGTTCATAAATTGTTTTGAACAAACGTCACACTTATGTTTTGGGAAATTGTGTTCAGAAATGCAATGACTCATTAGTTGAAGCTTCTCTTTAAACGTCTTGTCGCACAGTGTACATTGTTTAGGCTTTCCCCACGTTGACGGCACTACGGACCCATCTTCGCCTCCGTGGTGGCGCTCCACGTGCTGTTTTAACTGGTGATTTTTTCTGAATGATTTCCCACAGTGTTCACACTGATATTCGGGATTCAGGGGTTTTGAAAATTCACCTGTATGCGTTTTCAGGTGGCTCTTGAGTCCTACCGTTGTCATAAATTTTTCAGTACAGTGCTCACACGAGTGTTTCTTTCCAATACGATGCACGGTCCGTCGATGGTATTTGAGTTTTTGACGGGAATTCGTGGCAAACTTATTGCAGATGTCACATTTGAAGTCATTTGAGCCAGAATGTGTGGCTTCGTGATCAATTAAACCACACTTTGTACTCAACTGTTTTGCACATATGCTACAAGTAAACGTTTCCGGAGGAATATCCTGTCTGTGATCACGTTTTTGGTGACGCTTAAGTTCATTTAATGAATTATACACGTTTTGGGATTCGGATGGACACAATTTACAGGTGGATTGTTCATGTCGATATTTATTGTGACTCTTAAGTTTAATTCCGCTCTCGAACGAAAGGTCACACAGACTGCAACTGTATCTCCCATGAGTGGTTTCATGGGTTGACCGAGAGTACGTATCAAAAAATGTTTCAGCACATCCAGGCTCCTTGCATTTTAGCAGCAGTTCTTCGTATCCGTGACATTCGTACAGGTGCTGAAGAAGAGGCTTCTTAACTGGGTACGTTATAAAATCCGTCTCAGGGCAAAGCTCACACTTTATCTCAGCGCCAGCATGATGTTCGGAGTGTGTCACAAGAGACATGAAGGTTCCCGAGTGGTAACTACACCATTTACATGAAAAATATTTCTCTTTGTGTTCCTTCAGGTGATTCTCTACGTCAATACGGGGGACTTTTACACCACAAATATCGCAGTATTGTTTGCTATCCGTGTGCATTACTGCATTGTGTAATTCTAAATATTGAGACTGAGTAAATTGCAGATTGCATTCAGAACATCCAAAATTCTTTTCTAGAGTTTCATGCGTCCGCAAATGCTCCTCCATCTTGGGCCATTTTATGGTTTTAAACTCACAATTTTCACTTTCACAGTGCCACCACCGTGTGTGAAGGTTGACTCCACGACTTTTAGGAACTGCGCTAGCTTTAGGTTTTGGTTGCGAACGATTTCGTCGTTGTATTTTCTTCGGTTTAAATAATTGTTTTATTTTTCTTCGGGTCCTCTTTATTATGACTTTGGTTCCGCTGCTACTTGCTTTAACTTTTTTAGAATTTGGCATGTCAGAATCGCTTGTTCCAAGTTCATCATCATTACACCAGTCATCCCCAGAATCCGTCCGTGGCCCTTCATCCAAAATTTCCGATTCCATTTTGACATCTTCCGACTGAATCAGATGCATATTGGTTTTAGCCCTTCTTTTTCGTTTCGTCGGAGGTGGAACCACAACTCTTTCGAGCTTAACAAACGGGATACCTGTTCTAATCTCCGAATACAGTTGGTCTACACCTGGAACGACAACATTTAAAAAAATAAATTATCAGTGGATACTCTAGTCAGTAATGGCCTTTCAAGTAATTTTCGATAACTCATTCAATTAGCTACCATTTTCAGACACGTATGTCTGGAATTGACTCAAACCCTCCAGAAATTTGCACCGGGTTCCTCCAACATCCCCTTCTTCCACCAACTCTAGCTCCTCCAACTTATTGCCCACTCTCTCAAACTCCCTCTTCACCTTCATGTTTTCTCCAGGCCGTGGTAATAAACTACTAAAAATGACAGTCTTTCTCAGAGATTGAACCAAGTCCAGAATCCTCATTTGAATAGATTCATATTGCTGGTGCAGCGTCATCAATAACTCCACTCGGTGATCGCAGGCTGAACAAATCTTCAAAACAGATGGGGGCCCCGTTCCCGTTATTTGTTGTGTAACGCTGTCACTATTACTTACAAGATCCATCACACTTTGCGACACTGGAGTAGTCAAATTCTGGTCCTGGAGGAGATATTTCAAGATGAGTTTTGAGCTCACTTTTGTTATCGCTTTCCCAGCACATTCCTCCTCTGTGATGTCACTGGGGCACAGGAAGCACCTGTTCCACCACGGGATTTCAGGAGTGTCTCCCATCCCAAAAATGTCTTTTGCGG
Source organism: Dicranocentrus wangi (assembly GCA_036850665.1). Taxonomy (NCBI): domain Eukaryota; kingdom Metazoa; phylum Arthropoda; class Collembola; order Entomobryomorpha; family Entomobryidae; genus Dicranocentrus; species Dicranocentrus wangi. The sequence continues at coordinate 18,844 of JAANSN010000444.1, read as the reverse complement.
TCAAAGTTGATTTTATAATTTAAGTAAAAGCTTGTTATTTCCAGGACCCAAGGTGCTCTTGTCTCGTCCAGCTTGTTTACATCATTACTGCCACAACAACAGCTGATGGCGGTGATCCGGTTGGGGCTAGACGAGATTATTTCATTCCAGTAGTGAAGTCTTTGTTCACGGGACCATACCATGTCGCATGTCGCATGGTTTCAGCTTCGTCGCGAATGCAAAATTATGTATATGGAAAGTATAGAATCGCACGGAATTGAGCTTTCTTTTGGCGTTTTCTCTTATCAATTGCATACATAGAAAGAGGGAGCGTGTAGGAAATTTCATAAATCAAGAGTTTGCTAATTTTTTATTTCCTTCATTTCGAGCTTGTCAAACTGGTTATAATGCGCGAGGAGGACCCAACAGTAGACCAAAGTGAATATCAGAAACAGAGCTATGATCACAACCCTTGCGACACGATCCACCCTTTTGGCTTCCACAAAGATTTGACTTTCTGTGGCTTCCTTGGAGGTTCGTCGTGGTGACGTGGAACCTTCGTCACCTTTTCTCGCCAGGGACTTCCTATTTCGAAATTTCTTTCCCATGATGGGTTTTGGCATTTTCCCCACTTTGAGGGTTTTCACAGTATTTTCCAAGACATTGGCCCGGACGTATCCTTTTGACAGACTGCAATAAATAAGAAAATCAATGGTGGCTATTGTTAGGTATATAAAAAAAGAATGAGTAGCGCTACTGCATTGTGGATGACCACGACCTACTTTAAAACCATGATACTCTCTGCAATGATAAGTAACACGACAAGGACACATGCAAACATCCAAATATCCAGTGCTTTCACGTAACTCACAGTTGGCGTGTTTAGTCTGTTTTGAATTGAAATGAATGTGGATTTTAAAGCTTGGAATCATGAAATGAAATCATGTAATGTAATACACAGTGGTTTTTACCTAACAGAACCAAATAGTGATGTTAGAGTTAGTAGTGTGGTGATGGATAATGTTAGGCGTTCTGATGAGCCTTCCACGGGTATAAACAAACTTAGCCAGGCCAAAGCAACAAGTAGTCCACTTGGTAAGTAAGTTTGAAGAATGTGATGGCCAATTTTCCGACTAACATAAAATGTCATGTTAGCACTCACTATACCTTTATCAAGACAATCCGAAAAAAAAGTATGTCCAGTCAAGTCAGAATTTCAGTCTGAGGAAAAATGAAAGAAAAATTGTGCTCAGATGATGAAACCTTCCAAGATTTTGGTTGATGAAGAATATTGCAGTTGGTAGGCAAAGTTGACATAGTAGTTTGGATTGTAATTGTAAGTTGAACCCAAATATGTGATTTCATTACTGGACCAATTCATATGTAACGCCGGATTAATATTTTCTTGAAATTTCAAAGATAATTAATTCGCAAATTAAAAAAATACCCATCTTTTACAATGACACTTATATTTGCAAACATACTAGCTGTTAGTGGCACAATACATTGCTGAACGTCTGCAGGGTAAAAACTAAAGTCCAATTCACAATACACAATAGGATTTATCCTGAAAATGTAAAATAGTCCAAGAATTAGACGTGTTTCTGCTGCGTTTACAGAGTTTTTATAGGTATAGTTTAAATGCACTACCTTGCCGTATAGAAAACAACCCCGAGATTTGTAACTTTAATCTTTTCAAAAGAACTAGCTGAAAGGAGGGGTGGCTGAAGAACATTTCTTCCCATAATGTCTGAAATATTTGGTTAATGAACAAGCTTTAATTTCAAATATATTGATTTCGTTGTGAATGATCATAAGTATGGGCTATAGGCTAGGCTCACCGATGTAAACGTCTGGTGTCTTCATTTTGTCGTACAAGTCTGCACTAATTGTGGTAAGAAGAGATGGTCTAGAATTACCATGAGTTAGATTTAGTATTCTCTTGTCCATCCATTTTAAGTAGATTATGATTGGTATGGTAATGAAATTTCCTGTTGAGTCAGAAATAATAATTATATGCAATATTGGCAAAACTGAAGCCATTACATATTATTATTTATTCCATATCTTCACATATCCCTTGAACCACGTTACCTGACTTAATTCGTTTATCTTAGGGATATCTGGAATTCCCAGGTGAAGACTAATTAACGACGGGTCAAATTTAGCTGAAAATTAAAATTATACACAAAATGTTGCTTACACTTATGATTTATGATTGTAGTATTTAACTGATTATCATTCATTTAATTTAAGTTAGTTATCAAAGCTTTTAGATTAGCGCATAGGTATAAAATGTTTACCATTCTGTAATGCCAAATATTCAACTAATTTTTGCAAAAAACCCTCATCTTTAATTGTAGGTCCCACAAGAGTAAGAGCATTGAGAATGAATGGCTCCGGTGATGCAGCTGTTTCTGAGACATTGTGCAACCTAAATTTATGCAAATGCAGAAATTACAAAATGAGAATTAGTTAAACATGATTACATGATGTATGAGTTATTATGAATGTGTAGTCGTCGCTGCCCGTGAAAAAATTCGAAAAAAACGGGGATTTGAAAGCATCCCTGAATTCCTGCGAACGTAAAACATTTCAGGAATTTTTGAGGTTAGATCCTGAATGCCTGAATTTAGAAGGATTACACTATATAGTGAGGTTTTACTTGCAAAATGCGTTAATTTTTTATATTTTGGAAAGTTCTTTCATGTCTGGCTGGTGACTAGTGGTGACGTGCTGTTTGCCTAAAGTGTACGGGCACTGGGGCACCAATTCCTGAAACCCTAACCGTGAGTGAGGGTTCGCGAACGGGATTTCAGAATAAGGTTTTACGTTCTCAGGGACAAGGAAATTCAGGGATTTGTCAAATCGTTGTTGACCGTTTTCTTGTTTACGCTTCCGGGACAAGCCCCTTATTTGTAACCCCGTGTCGTGTATATAATAATCTTTACAGCTTAATTGATTTTTTACAGAAGCAAGACGAATCCCAAGAGTAGCACCATTTGTACATTATTTGATTTTACTGGTTGCTGGAAACAATAAGATTTTCTCAATATCGGAACTAGTTTAATGGGTTTGTTAGAACTGGAACTACACACTACACACACAAGCAGTGTCGTAAGCAAACAGACGAAAAGATTCCAGCCGAAGGTTTATTATTTAAAAACCTGAATTAATAGAGCAGTCAACTACAACGACAAATCTAAAAACAAGTTTATAAGGCATACTTTTTGCAATTTAAAACTCGCATGACTTCCTTTCGTAATTGAAGCATATTGAGATATATTGAATGACTATTATATGCATGTCACAATAACAATACTAAAAATCAAAAATTGGTTCTGTTGCTTGGCACGTACTATACTTATGCATCATGTTCATGTTGCATGTGTAAATGGTTTCTGCATAACGGATATGCAAACTATCTGCGTATGATTACTTGATTGCATGCTGAAAGTCCTGCTACAGATCAAGCAATAAAAAGTATTACGACTATATTTGGAGTTAACATTTTGTTACCTTCATGGATTCATTTTTAAACTCGATTGAAATTGAAAATATATTATATTCAATCGTATGTATGCACACAAACTTAAAAGGTGTACAGTTTGGATATCTCATTTTAGGGCAGGAAACAGAATGTCCCACGGTATTTTTTTTTTAAACTGATGATATGATGTTACAAAATTATTTTTTTCGTAGTACATCCCTTTTAACGGTTTAATATAATTGAATGTCTTGTACACACATACATATATACATAAATTCCGATCACGATACAATGTAACTTCGTCTAATTCGCTACATTTGTAATTTTTTGTACAATTAAAATTCGTATATATACCTAAATAGCTCATTTCATTACAAATTTTAGTATTCACCGGAAGATTTACTCGAAAATTTAGAATAAAAAACAGAAAAGCGATCACCCCTGTTTGATATATAATTCATGGGGCGCGGGTTGCTATTTTATTACATTTAATATGTATTATAGTAATTAATTTGCAAGCTTACTTTTTCCTAAATCATTTTTTATTTGTAGAGTAGACAGTCAGGATCACGATCATCCACAAAGTACGAATTCAAATTTACATAATCCTTAACGAGACATTACTGACTGATGATAGATTGAGGTGATTGAACACAATGATTTTGATCCACTTTTCAAGGATATATGAGAACGGCTTCCCTTGCACATCCATCCATACCATACCGATACCTCCTGCTTCTTGTGATGTGTGCTTTGGTTCCATAGCACTTAGCATAGTTCCATTTGACAAAACAGTTTTTAAAACTTTTATTTGTAAGATTTGAATTAGCTATTAAAGCATTTAATGTAACCTTACGGATTCTGGTTACAACAGCTAATTAATTTTAGTGGGAATTCAACAAACTGTGTGAAGCGAAATAACGAAACTACGCACGCCCCTGATTAAAACGGAGCTTTTACAATTAACCTTTCTAAGTAAATGAATTTTTGATGAATCCTTTTGTATTATCCTGAAAAGACGCGTTCTGGGCAGCAAGCATTTTTGAAATATAGCGCACCTGGTCATCTCTGCTTGGAAGCCCAATAGGTTTAAATTCCGACCAAAACTCGTGTGGAATCTGCTCTGGTAATTTTTTCTGTAGGTTCGAATACCGTCGACATAAGGATTTAGTACCCAATTTGCATTTAGCTATCAAAGCAGTCACCATAATATCGTACCCGTACCATTAACTGAATAACTAGGTCCACAGCTACATCCGTCTCCCGTAACTTTACGTAAATTGGCCATTCGGATTCCATCAGAACTTCCTCCTCAGTTCCCGATCCATGTTTAACGTTGTCAGCTTTAGCAAGGAAGCTCGTATACAGAACAGTAATATTGTAGAAATATTTTGTGGCCCTTGGACAATGAAACAAGCCAGTTAGCTTGACCTTCGTGTATTTCCGGATAGAATTAATTTGAGATTTGTCCAGAGTTGGTGGAAGGGTATCTATAGACAAAGCACAAGCACAAACCTTTTTCGTTTTCTTTGTTCTCAAATTAAGCATTTACTTACTTGTCTAGTTTATCTTTGATGGCTCACCATGCAACCTCTCAATAGCTCCAACGACTTTACCAAAGAGGCTTGGTCTCATTTTTGCAATCTGAACTAATGACCCCATGCAAGTCATTAAATTAACACTGGTTATGTGCTGCGTCCCATGAAACTTTAAAAGCTCGTCAAACAAAGTTCTGCAATACATAATAAAAACACACATTTTCGTAAATTACAACTCCATGTAATTTCATGATTAAAATTTCCTCATTTGTTCGAAAAACACACCTTGCATCCTCATGTAGATTCCAAAGTTTGGCTCTAGAAAGGGGCACATTATCCAAGCAAAATTCCATCCAACCCGTCCTCTTCAAACTGTCAGGCTCGGTTGGTGTTTGAAGCAGAATAACAGTTTCGACAAACTTTACTGCGATAGTTCGAACACTACAAGGAAACAGAATAATATTATGTTTCAATTACGCACGGTGTTTTCCTATACTGGAATAATTAAATATTGCTTAAATTGAAATCATAAACCTACCCATCCATATCGCTATCAAGAAGTTGTACAATGAGCTTCTTTAGGCTGCTAATATTCCTCCAACCCTCCTCCACCTCGTCAGTTAATACATCCGCAAAGCAGCATAGCCAAATGAGCATGGACTTGTATAATGTGCATGACACTTGTATGGCCCTTTTCCGAAGAGGTACAAAGTCGCTTTCCAGCATTCCCTTCACGTCAGGCAGAACTTTTGGAATTACTAGTGGACGTTCCAAGCTAATAAAATCTTTTACACTAACCAAAAAATATGAAGTATAAATCTTTAATACCAATGACCAGATTTTACATAGGTAGTGATAGTGAACCAACCAGGCATCCTCGATGAAGTCAAGCAGATCACACCAAACACTCGGGACTACTTCCATCTCATGGTGATAGGTAATCACCCTCGATACAAAATCAGCCAAAGCCTCCCGTGGCATTTTGGTATGCAAGATTAGGATATTTTTAGCCGCGATTAACTCTTTCACGTTCATCCTGACCCTGACCAATTGATTTGGTCCTGAATGGGTGCCGGAGCCGGAGCCCTTAAAAACGCATAAATAGTCAAATTAAAAGTCAGAAGCTCACATCAGTCAATTGATGAACTAAACAAAAATAGTATATAAAGGCCAAATGTTCGATTTTTAAATGCCTTTTCCACCTTAGCATCCCCGTCCCCTTGCTTTTCCACCACCACTGAGGATTTTACCACCCCACATCTCCTGCTAGTACTCGCTCGTATCATTGTGGTTCCTAGTGTAGGAGGACACGTTGTTTTTGTCCTATGTTTGCCCTTCGTATAAGGTTTACCACCTTTATGATTAATTAATTAATGTAGTATCAATCAATATGATTTCCATTCCAAGTCGCCAGCATTTAAAACAGTTTGGCCGTGTGAGAGCAAATAGCCCGACAGTAAGTAGTAACAAGCATAAGAAGGATCGCCGGATCGCCGCATCGCATCCCTGGAGAATATTATACGCTGCTTCCCCAAACAAACAACAGCTGCAGTTCCGATAATTGATATATGAAAAGGGTCGTGGAGCCACTTCCACATCCACTGTCTGCATAAATCTCTTTTAGCCTTTGTTATGCAAACACCTAATCTTAAAATTCAAATGGCATGAATCTCAAAAGTCTGCAGGGAGTCGAGTGGATTCAAATACATACATAGGTAGATGCAGATGAAATGAAAATTAATAGCAACCGTGCGCGATGCGCATGTGATGATTAATGATTGATGATGAGCAAAAATGATATTATGATGATATGATTGTAGCTGTAGCATCTAATATCTATCTGGTCCATTTCTGGAAGCCAAATTAGTCAGAAATGTCGGAATCTCTGCGAGTGAAGTGCGCGAGTGCAGAATTAGACATTAGCATATTTATCCTATCATATCATAATGCATGCACACACGCTAAACCATTTTGGGAGCGAAAGACTCATGATATCCTAATTCCTAATCCTAAACATAGAAGCGAAGAAGAAGTAAAACCTCCATTGAATTTCCGTAATATTTAATAGCTACCCATAATCTGAATCGTGCATGGTCCTAAGAAATGCCATCTTTCAATATCTGCCTTATTGTCATTTTTGGTCCGAGATGCAATGATCCCTCCCGAGTATGTATCATTAGCACCATATGCGTGTCTTTCATATCATCGTACGTGTATCATATAAGATTCTGACCTGAATATTATTCTGATTGCGAGATTCTATTAGTCTTCGACATGAGCATAATATGGATGGAACATTCTCGGACAAGGGATCGAATGAGCAATAACAAAATATCAAACAATATTCGAAGCATTCGAATTTTTATTTCAATTTATCAAACAAAACATATTCATGTATAAAAGAATTATTTAGCGCATCTAATTGAATGTATGTACGTACATATATTATAGAATGAAAAATGGATCTTTTAGTAATGGTTTTGTTTGGTATTTATTTAAATATGCTAACACATACACATACCCAACTAAAATTAGTCACATTTTAAATTCGCTGGGTATTAATATGAAATTTCAGGCTTTAGTATGTGCTACTTACACTAGCATGTAAATTGTTGTAAAAATGATTGCATTGTTGCAAATCAGCATTAGTTAGCATTGCTGTAATTATGTAAAACGGAAGCATGTTTATTGGGGAGTCTGAAGATATTTAGGGGAGAAATGAGATGATCAGAGTTTTCGTGTCGAGTTGCGATGTCACCGTACCTATGTTATCAGTTTCTGTTAATATTATTAAATATAATTCAAGAAACTCTGCCATTATGGGACTCGCTGTAGAAATTCAATACGATTATAATCGGGAGGGAGAATCTATACTAAAAGCAGATTTCGAATACTTGGGAAACAATTTAATGCTATACACATTCTTAATCTAATGGTTAGGTATACCACACGCAACTAATGTCATGCCCAGTGTCAATTAATTCGCTTGTGTTAGTGTCGCCATCATAAACGAAGAGATGGTTACTATTACCTGCAAAAAGGTGTCGAATTAGAAAATTATCAATGTGTGTCGCATTGCTGCAGGACACAGGATGAGCTTTATCACAAATTCTGGAATTGATGCTCTGCCTGTGAGTCCTAGTCCTGATGAGTGAGCAAAAGCGACACCTGACAATAATTGGTGTGATAGTATTTTCCATATCATATTATATACCTATGCAATGATACTATAAAAATCGTTTAGTTTAGCTAAATAAAAATAGCTATAGCTACCTACATCAATACTAATAAAATACAACCATTTCCCGTTTTTGAACCCCCATGCAATGCATAAACAAATTCAACGGCATGGGTCGGGTGGACTATAATGGGTGCCAAAGGAAAAGGATCTGAGTCTGAAATAAGAACACTGTTTTTGGTGGTTCATTCATGCCCTCTTTTATTTCTAGGCTCTTGTAGAATTTCTTGTGGAGAGAATAGTGCCATACTGAAAAGGTAAGGTATATAGTGAGACCCAAATCCATGCTGTTCAACCTAGGTTATTTTTGGCTTCAGAAGGATAACAATGTCGTGTTTTAATGGACTTATACAATTGTAAATGACCACTTACTGTGGGAATTCTACACGGTGTGCTCACACTGACCTGGTGTAACGATATATAGTTTGGATACGTGTATGATACAAACAGTTATGGGGACAACATGAAGATTTGAACAATATACATAGGTATTTAATGATGCGATGATGATGATGCCCTTATGCCCAATGTATTCCATGTCCATTCCTTGCTCACACCCATGTACAGTACATGTGAAACTACCTGATTCTAATTATAACATATAGGTATATCTTTATTAGGTACAAGTGTACAAGACACGAGCGCAGCGCATGTTATTGTTCTTCCTCTCTAAATACATCTAAATGGAAAGATTTGGTAGTGATTTGACTCTCTGTTTCTGCCTTTTAGCTGTTTCGAAACAATTTAACAATCTACATTAGTTTAAAATGAGGTATTTAGTAATTTGTTTCGTTTTTGCTATTTCGGTAAGCACAGCAGCAGCGGTAGCTGTTGTTTCGATTTCACCATCAGTTTTTAATTCCACGGTGTCCTCATCATCATTCCACGTGCGTAACTCAACTTTGATGTACCCTCTCGGCGATTCAACAGAAGTACAGGTATAATGGGTTTTCCTAATAAGTCTGGTCTATAAAACGTTATCCATTTTGTTTTTGATGTGGTTATGAATGCATCTAATTTAATTATTTTTTAACTTAAGATTAACAACAAAGGTCCCCGGAACGAGAGCAGCTTAACTTATCCCTTACGCTGATGCACGAAGGATTTCACCGACTCACTGTAATAATACATTTATCAGGAAACTCGGCATTCTTAGGGAATTGGAAAACACATTAATTAGCGTCAACTTTATACGTTACGAGATATTACTTATTTGAATTTTTCTTCAACTGTTTTGCTTCAATTTTAACAAATATATACGATGTCAGTCCTACAAAATAAATTATAATTTACAGACAAAATACATTCATGATCCTTGATTTCATGTTTTATTTCTCGACAATTTTAAAATCTTGTAATGTTTCTAGGTTCATGTAGTCAATATTAAATATTGGCATATTGCTGATTTGCACCACTGAGCAAAATAGGCCAGTAAGTAGCACAGAAAATGGCAAACAAAGTAGGAAACATAACTCTACACACCCTGTCAATGTTTACCCACAACGGTCGAGGAGGAACAGGTGGAGAAAGTCCATAAGGTGGGAATCCATCTGGATAGCCAAGACCTCCAGGTGGAGGTGGAACACCCGAAGCATAGGCCCATGCTTGTCTATGTTGAGCGGAAGTGCTAGGCTGAGGTGCCTTTCCTCCCTAAAGTGAGAAATGTACAAGAGATTCGCGTGAATTACTTAAATATCTACATTTACTTGGGGAAAAGAATGTTTTACTTTACCATTACCGCCTCGTTAGTTGCATTCCTTCTGTATGATGGTTCATTATGTTGAGAGTAGTTAGGAGGGGGAGGATATCCTTGATTTCGAGCTGGCGATGGAGGAATTAAATTGGGGTAATGAGTCTTTATGTATTTTTCTCTATCCTCCTTTTCTTTCTCGCGCTGCAATGCCCTCCACTTCATATATTTGACGATGACAAATTCGCAAATTGCAGCGAAAACAAAGGCCATGCAGCCCTGTGAGGAATAATATGGCAGTGAAGGTATTTAAATAAATAAATTATTATCATTTTATAATTATAGTGTTTAATTCTGGAATAATCATATTCATACCACAATCCAGACATCCATCATCTAAATATTGTGCCACCGCCACCACGACACGATAAAAAATAAATTGATTGATTGATTAGACCATTGATAGAAAAAGCGTGAAGGTCGCAAATAAGTCCACTACTTTTACCTTCACGTAATGGACAGGTGGGATGGAACCTTTGAGACTGGCATGCATAGTAACTAATGTGAGCATGCACGTTATCAGGAGAGAAATTCTTCCTGGAACCGCGTCCTACGTGACCCCACCCAATTTAAAACAGAAGAACTAGCAATGAGAAACTATTGAATGCCATTTTTTTTTAATTTTAGATTTTTTCATTACCAATCCTAGCCAGAAGCTAAACCAGGACAGAATCACCACAAGGGTCGTCGGGATGAAAATTTGAATCACGATATTACCCAGTTTCCTCTCAAATTTGAAGGTCACTTTGACAAATGGATATTTCGCTGGAACACCACAATTAATTTAGAGTGCTTTTTCATCGAACAGTGTCTAATGGCAAGCTTACCGTCACCTCCCCATCGCTTGTGAACACCAGTGTCTAATTTAGGTGGAAGCTTAACGTCATACTGGTATAGCTGTATTGCAGGGTCCGCTGTCACCGGATTATGACTTTCCCAAGCATAATGGACTACATCAGATGTATATTTGTCTGGACAAAAAATGTACTTTTGTAAAAAAAAAATTATCGATGCATTGGAATTTGAGTTAGAATCTTACAACTTTCAAAGACTATGTCGCAAACTTGAATATCCAATGGGTACCATTGAAAGGCAAACGAGCACCCAAAGAACGTGTGCATTCTAGCCTACATTTAAAAAATAAAAATGGAATAATTAGTTGAAAACCCATGCACATGGATAAATGTATAGCCAAAAATGAAGGATTCAAAATCAAAAATCGAACCTTGAAAACTATCGTGGAATTTCTGTAAATGCTGACAACTGACTGTGGCGAAGCTACTTGGTGGATTTCTTCAGCAGAAAAATATTTTTAAAAAAACTTTATTACGTCCTACAGTAATTTGTCAGGCATGCTGGAAAAAAGTATTATTTGATATACTATTTACCTGTATCCCGAGCATTCGGGATAAAAGAATCCGGCGACCAGACTGAAGACAAGACTTGTTCCTCCGTAGTAACATGAACGTCTTTCTCATCTTCAGGCTTGAATAATCCTTGCGGCAATTCTAGTCCTTTGCTATTGAGGTTATTTAAAGACACGACCTTTAGGATAGATAGACCACTGTTAAATTTTACTTTATTGTGGTAACTTACGCATCCCATCTTTGTCTAACGTGGTAGTCTATCCTAATTATTTTAATAATTTTAAAACAAAATATCAGTTTGCGTCCGGTTTTTATTATTGGAATGCCATGTGATGAGAGGATGTACAGGTCCGATAGGTACGTACCTGATTTGCATCGCGTCCAGGTCCACCTTCAGCATGTCCACTATTTCAAACGCATGATACACAGTAATCACTTGCTTCTTCTCCTGCTGTTCCACTTGCCACCTGGAACCTAGGATAATTCGTAATCTGATTTTGCTATCCAACTTGAAATTGCAAAACAATGGAGAAAGCACATTTCTTTCATGTCGAACCTTTTAACTCTCTCCAGTTAAGCACTAACTTGGCGTAGTCCTTAATCCCCTCTTGCTGTTTTTGAGCAGAAGCATATCTATAAAAGACATTTGTACTTTTTGTACATAATTTAATTACATCTGCTCAAAAGTGTGGCTGATATTTGCAACTAAGATTATGCTTAGATGCTAAAATTACCCGGAAATAAGAAGGACAAGGTACCACCGAAGATTTTTCGACACAAGAAATATTATTCTTGTCTGCAAAATCATTTTTCACTGAGTGATGTGATGATTCACTCCTACAAAAACGTCGAGTACTGTCGCCTGCGACAAAGGAGTAGTTTTTCGCAACTGAGAACAAGTTGCATGGATTTGGATAAAAATTTAGTTGACTGAATTCATCCGATTGTATTTTAAAAGGATTTAGTTGTTTGATTTAGTACAATGGTCTAAATTCAAAATTTACCTTTGGCGTGCGGAACATAATATACCTATTATTAGTATCATCATCACATCATTTCATATATCAGTTGAAACGAGGAAATTGCCTGTGAAAATTCACTTTATAAAATAAAGATGTTATTAGTGATAAAGCATAAACACAGTAAGTCCACTAGCACAAATAGTTTTCAAGTCTTCCAATTCCCAATTATATGTATCATCACGAGTAATTTTGGTAAAAGTACTTTTGTTGTTGAGAGCATTGTGCAAAAACTACATAGGGATATTTTCATAGCGAAACCAGGTATGACATTCCATTTGAAAAGTAGGTATAGCGTTTCGCAGTGAAAGCGTAAAGCAGAAAAGTCGGTATAGCAGTATAGCATGTCTATTATTCGCATTCGCATAGCATATCATGCATCCGTCATGCAAAATCGATCCATCCGCAGTCCTGCAACGCAACTAAATAAATATTGAAATCGACTATATGGGAAGATAATACTACAGGTAAGAAAATAATTGCGTGTGCATGTCGTTGAATTATACAAGAATTTATTTGTGAGTGCTTTCTCTTCACCCAAGCCTTCACCATTCACCACAAGAGGACTAACTACAAGCCAATCATTAAAACATTGAATAAAATAATTTTCCACTTTAACCTTTGGCATAGATCAAGTAGGTAATCCATTTCCTCCATTGAGCTCACAGCTCACAACGAGGTCGGAATGGAATAAATGCAAGGTGTTGATGAGATGTGCTGCGGGATACTAATAGGTTACTCCTAATACATTTGACACATGTAAAATAGAAACCTATTTTTCATGTGTCAAATATATATTTTCCTCACTCAATACTCATCCTTCGTTCAGAAGCTTACTGGGTGCTAATATTTTTCACCCTACATCTCTGGCAGCGAACGGGATTTTCTTTAATTCATTTGACGTTCTAAATGTTTCTCAGTTTGATGGTGCCAGTGAGCCAGTGGCAGCTTGATTTATTTTCTGAATTGCATTTTTTCTTGTAAATATAGCTTGGTACATATGTACATCGGTGGTGAGAAGTGAAACCGGATTAGTTCTGTGCTGCAGTTTACAGAGCCACATTTGACATGGGTATATTTTTAGCAAGAGAGACAAGCGCAAAAGCAGTCAATACGACTGCATGGTTTACTACAATTTACATAATAAAATATTAAAAGCTGCATGGGACCTTTCCATTATATCTGTGGGTCGTAGGATACATGGCTAAAATATGTGTCAATGTGTGAATACACAATACAATACAAATACAAATACACAATACAAATATTTGTGAATGCGGAGTCTAGTCGCGTTAATAGCCAACGGAAATGGAACATAACTTTCACATGCCAGACTAGTGACAATATCTAGGGTGAAAAAAAGTGTTATCTTTGCAAGGCAATGTTCAATTAGTCTGTATGTGGCAATCCATAAATTATTAGTTCAATAATTTTAAAGTCTGAGCTTTAACTTAGCAAACTCAACCTGTTCGTATTAATGGGATGTATTATGTAAAAGTTTTCGTGTATCCAAATACCGTGTGATTAAATCGTTACCCCCGACAAAAATTAAGGAAAAAGTGAGCTGAATTCGGAATGATTGAATAACAAAAATTCGGGCTATTTTGAAGCACTTTTGGATATATACTGATGCATTGCCGCTGGTATACTTGCATCGTCAGGACTGATGAGGAAGCCACATGAACAAATTCCGCTGGAAACAGTGTTCCTTGGGGGAGAAGTGCCCCATGAAGAACCTGCTGCGTTGTCGTTGTTTAGAATGAATGACTGAAACTGTCCAAATGAGTGATACGAATTTGATTATTGGCATACTACAATTGAAAAAAGTACCTAGATTCACTATCAGTATTTCCCATTTGAACGAGGTTTACAAACTTTTAAAACTAGATATAGGACACGTTTCAAATTATTTTATCTGGGTAGCAACTTATCAGTTATGTGATGTGTTTATTTGCTTGGATTTGGCTTGTAAAAAATAAAATAAAATACAAATTGTAAAATACAATGTACAAATTCACTATAAAATTATGTAGATTGCTTAAACAACTGACTGACAATGAGCTTATTGACACACATGTTGAGTTGAAAATGAGTTGATGGAATTGGTATTATAGTCTCCCTACACGCATCTGCACTTGTCTGAATTGTAACTAGTTGAGAATTGACAGGATTACAGCTTACTATATCCCCTTCTAATCTACTTCCATATTTTCTGAGCTAGCCACATTTCCTTTTTCTTCCTGAGTCGCAGTATTCTCGTCCATCATCTCTTGGGACTCTTCTTTAGGTGGATCTGCCTGAATCGTGGGTTTAGGTATACGGATAATTGGGCCGATTTTACCTTGCAAAATAGAACGCTGTTCCAGAATGTCTTTAACTGTCACAGGGACCGGCTGGTAAGCTTTATAATTTTCCTGAAATTTCTGCTTGCATCCTTCTAACCACTTTTCGCAATCCTGAATAGCCTTTCCAACTTTGTCCATCTCCTTCTGCTCTATGTGATCGTACTTGGGATCCTTCGCATTATACAAGTTTACAAAATTTCTGGCATATTGGAGCGCCAACTCTAAATGTTGAATGGCGTTTCCACGCCCGTCAAACTCGAAACGCCGTTCCTTAATTGGGTCACCTTTCGCCTGATCAAATTAGAGTATTTTAATCATTAGTATCATTACGTTAGAAACAAACGGAATACAATAATAAACTGTTGAACTGTCGTTTGAGGGGTTACCTTAAGCTCCTCAAGCTTTAGAAGATATGTTCCCTTGCTTTCTTCGCTACCGTCACCGTAGAGCCAGTCCAAAAGGTTGTTCAAAATCTCACAAAGATTGGTTTTATCGTCTTCCTTCACAAAATCTGTCAGTTCCTTGTCAAGTTTCCCTCGCAACTCGTACACATATTCCTCCAAAGCATTTCTACTGTCCAGTCGATCCTTTTCATTCCTGTCACGACTAATCATGTGTGTCTATTCACATTCAACAAACATACTTTTAGTCTCGGGAGTCATCCAAACACTCACAAATAAATATCATAAATAAATAATAGTTACTAGTCTTACCTCTGATATTATCTTTTCATCGAGTTCAGTACGGGTTAGGCCAAACGTTAAACTGTTTATGTCTATATCCGTTGCTTTATATTGGACTTTCTTGGTATTTTTCTTTTCAACCCCTTCCTACAATTGCAAAGACAACATTATTATCTGGGAGAAATGCTTTGATATCGGCTACAAAAGTATTTTGTGATTGATGGGATTTTCAGGTATGATTTGAATAAACTAAAGATTACCATGTTAACATCCGTTCCCGTAGGTACTACATCGGTATTTTCTGGAGTCTTCATTGGTACCGTTCCCGTATTTGCATTAGCAGGTGCTGGTTTATCATTGTTTGCATTATCTGCTGAAGGGTCAGCAGGATTCGGAAGTGGATTTTCGGTTTCCATCGCCTCTTCCGCTTTCTAAAGACATTTGAATAGAGATTCCCAAATGAAATATCATATCATATACATATATGGGTTGACGTATTTGCAATTTGCATATTGATGATTGATGAATCTCCGTAATATTTAATTATAAAACGTACATTTTCGTCGTTTTCAAGTTTCTCGTAAATAGTTGCACTGCAAATGTTAAATATCCCATGAACGTTGACTCTGGCTTTCACTTTCAGCATCACAGGTTCAGTTTCCTCAGTTTTTATGTTAATTATAAACTTCCCTATAGACACAATTCAAAACACTTGTAGACATATGATATCACCCATAATTTAATTTAATTTTTTGTCTCATGATAGTTACACCCTACTTACCAATGGAACTTGTTGGATATGGAACTTCTCCGGTGTAAACAGCGTGTAGAGTAACCGGTTTTTTACGATGCAGAGTCAGCATTCGGGTAAATGGTACAGGGTGGTAACGAGGAAATATCTCAGTGGCACTAACATAAAAAATACAATAATTTAGTAACGAAAAAAAAATTGCAATTCGTTTGTCTTGATAATCTTACCCATCCTCCCCTGCTGACTCATCCCAAATAAGTTTAATGGGATATGGCTGGACGTCAGTGATACTAAAGTCGCGAACCTTAAATGCCGGCGACAAAATTGCGCACTGAAGGGCACAGCCACGAGAAACTGCTTCATCTTGGTTTAAAGTGGTAGATGGAGTTTTTCGGAATACTTTTTCTATTAAGGATTTAATAGCCGGAATTCGGCTAGACCCGCCAACAATTTCAACAGAGTGAATGTCACCCAAATCAATTTCTACAATGGCAATGAAGTTAGTTAATATTAAAGTTTGTTTGAATACAAGTTACACTTCACAATGTGTGCATACATGCAAATAGATGACTTACTTGAATCATCCAGACATTTCTGAAGAACACCTTCAACGCGCTGGAACAACGAAGCACACATTTTTTCAAAATCTGCACGACTAATGGAGCTACTCACATCTTTCTCATCCATGAAGCACTCAATGCTAAACGGCAACGTGGTGGCGTTAGTTGACATTTGCTTTTTCACTTTCTCAACTTCCGTTATTAGACGCATATAAGCTCTGGCATTTGTATCAGGATCCACGTTATATTTCGAACGGATTTCAGTACAGAAGTGATTCGCTAAAGCTGCATCAAAATTTCTACCGCCTAGGTATGGATCGGAGGTCGATGCCAAAATCTATCCACAAGGTAAAAAAAATATTTCTTAGTCACAAGCTCTGTCCCAAACGCTGAACACTGTACATACTAATTTCTATAATAAGAATAAAATATACGCCCTCCGTAATGTCTCACCTTTAATTTCCCCTTGTTAAAAGCCGTTACTGAGACTTGCAAGGATGAGTGGCCACAATCAACAATAACAACATTTCTAGGTTTCTCTTCGGGCTCTGGCAAATCCTGTTTGTAAATGCCGTAATTAAGAGCCGCGGCTGCTGTGTCATTTGTAAGCATTAGAACATTGAGTCCAGCAATTTGAGCAGCATCCAATAAACTTCTCCTTTCAGCATCCGTGAAATAAGATGGGACCTGAACAATTAAAATTATTTCAAAGTAAGTACACTTTCTGGGTCAGGTAAAGGAGTCCGCCCGGGCTCCTATTTTATATTATGCCAATCGACAGTTCTTCTCATGAAACGTATTCCTCGCAAATAAGAGCCGTGTACGAGCTTCGAATCAAAAGTTATGGAGGTTTGAAATTCTCCTCGCATATTTGAGATGCATAATAATATACGTTTCATGAGAAGTACTATCGATTGGCATTTCTGGATCATACGTACCGAGATCACACAGTCGTGAACCTTTGCTTGAATCCCATTTTCAGCTGTGTGCTTTAGTTTCGTGAACAGCATTGCCGTCACCTGCTCAGGGCTATACACCTGCTCTTGACCCAGGTAGTTGACTTTAATTCCAACCCCTCCAGTTTCCGTTTTAATCAGCTGATATGGAACTTTGGCACTATCCTCTTGAACACTAGGATCATCGAACGACCGACCCAAAAACCGTTTGAAGTTAAAGACAGTGTTTTCAAGGTTAGTCACTGCCTGGCACTTTGCAGCTACGCCAAGGACTCGTTGCCGTTCCCCAAATGCCACAAACGACCTACACCAAGGAAACACAGCCATTAATAATTTTAATCCTAAAAATGACCACCCTCTTCTCCTCGATTGCGGGAAATTAAAAACTCACGGTGTAGCCCTTAAACTGTAATCATTATCAATAGTCTCGATCCCACCAGCTCGCGCCACTGCCACAAAGCAGGACTCGTTCCCAAAATCTATCCCAATCACCGACATTTTTAAAGGTCCTGGGCCTGGGTACTCTGCTGGACCACACAAAAAGGAATAATTAATAATAATAATAACAGTGATGACTCCAGCACATGCCACTCACCCCCCTTCCGAATGGTCTTTCGTACACTCAACCTTCTTCAGCATAATAGATTATTCATGACAGATGACAGACAACACTCATTATTCGAAAAACAATTGTCCCCTTTCTTACCTTGCTAAAAGAAACGATGATCTACAATCTCCAATCTCACAACCAACAACCAAAGGCCACAAGTGACAATTTGACAATCCAAAGGTAGCCCGGGCGGACTGAAAATACTGACACTGAATAATAATGATAGCGCCACTCGCTATTGATAACTTTTCAATTTCCTCGCTCTACACAATCAAAAACTAGCAACAAAAAATCACAACAATGAATTAAAATGATATTCAACATCCCACTAATTCCACTTCCCTACATTATTATTTACCAATAAAATAATAATATCAAACTCCCGTTGCGTTGACAGTAACCCCCCTCATGCATGCATGTGCACCAAAAAAACTATATTGTTTTAGTCTAATCGTATTACCCCTTGATTACAATTATAGACAATTTAATTTGTATGTAATTTATTTATTATTTCGCATAAGAGATAGGGCAAAAAAATGACAAAAAAAAATCCAGCCT
>JAANSN010000443.1:0-59433 GCA_036850665.1 Dicranocentrus wangi | reverse complement strand
TACAGACAATCTATAAAACGTACATCATTACATATCTCACTTCCGGTCTGCATTATGTTACGTCCCCACTTTCTCCCTTTCCCATCTAGAATCTTATATGCTTGCGTACAATAAAGCTGCTGTTGTCTGTTTCCCCTACTCCATCCCAAGTTTGTTAGTTCTAAATATGATTACTTGCAGTTCAGGTACAACGGCTTAGCTCACAGCCGAGCCCGACCGTTCCATTGATACATTAAATTTCTTTTTACCTTGCTTGAAGAACTAGCAATACAATGTTGAAATCTTACCCAAAGTCCAGGTAAACTGTGCGTAAATCTAGTTCGAAGATTTATTATTAAGTTATCCTTCTGTCACTCCCCATAGCAAGACCAGGCGTAATAAGATCCTGTTATATGTATTTTTTACGTATGAAGTTTCCATTTCTTTGCCTAGGCATACATTGAAGGAATATGTCAGCAAAATCAGGAAATAACCATTGTCCTTGTCGGAACTGAACAGCCACGCTTATTGCCTTTGCAATGTTAAGTTTATGTGAAACATACGTATGAAAGATTGAATATGAATAATATCTAATGTGATATCGTAAATATATGTCACACGTGATGTGATGAGTGAACACACTATAGGGAATAAAAGCCAGCAGATACGATCTCTAAATTCATGATCCCATTGAAGGATTACCCTCTCGTCAAAAAAGGTGATTCATTCCTGTAAAAATACCTGTGACGTGACCGATTGTATGTATACAGAAAATCTACAACAGAGCAAACAACATTCGAACTCACTGCTCTTACATACAATCACAAAATAGGTATGCTCATGAAGGAAGAGGGCCAAAACGATTCCAGTCAAGCACAGCAAATTATATATAACAGCATCGTGAATGGACCCGGAATCAAACCTGCAGGAGAAAAACTCAGGATGGAGAGGTATTAGACGAGGGGTAAAAGCAAATCAAAGCTGGGGATCCCTATCGGAAGACCCAATGGCAAATATGTTGGACAGAATAAGTGAATCGTGAATACACACGTCTTGTTTGTACCTTCAATTCAATGGACTATCCAATTAAACTCATCGATTCATTGCGCTTTCGTAGCGTGCTTCATTTATGATCGACTGCGTCATGCATGGGATTTGTTTTGCAATTGCATATATAATTGCCAATATATATTTTTATGTAACTTAAATGGCAGGATATTACAACTACAAATCCGCAATAATTATCAGACTAGGTTATGAGAAATGCATGCTTTCTTTGAAAAATCTTACTTAGTGCGACCTTAGTTTTTTTTCAAGATTTAAGTATATTAAATTTGAAATATTTCACAAACCTGTTGGTGAGTTGCCCACCAGCACGTTGCTGTAGAGCAATGTTGGCACACCCCGTTGTGCATTCTTAGAATAGGTGAAAAGTGAAAGCTTGTGCAGCTTTTGAAATATTTCACAAACCTGTTGGTGAGTTGCCCACCAGCACGTTGCTGTAGAGCAATGTTGGCACACCCCGTTGTGCATTCTTAGAATAGGTGAAAATTGAAAGCTTGTGCAGCTGCTAAGCGTTGGTTAGAATGGAACGGAGTCACACACAATTCTATTTTCAGGTTTTAGCTACTAAAGTATATACTGCCACCCTGGAGGACGCCACCCTCAAACTAAAACTATCAGTCGTATAAATGGAAGAAAAAAGAAAAGTGCACGTTCTAGAAATGAGATAGAGCATCAACAAAGAATGTTTTGAGTTCATGATTTTAGAAATACGTATGTATTCTGAATCGCAATCGAAACTAGACGAATGTAGATAGCAACAGCTATGATGCGACTGCGAGTCTGCTATAACGTAGACATGAGTCATATCAGAATGTGCTAGGAGTGATAAAAGGAGCAAGACAATATGTACAAACACCAACCCCGAGAAAATAGTATCAACAGGTATTCCAAATTCCAAAGCTACTTATTTTATGTTCTTTCCAGCAGATTGGCTGAGTGAGTCATTGCATTGCATTGAGTACATTTATACTCAAAACTGTGTAATTTACAGCCGTATTTAAATTTAATCCCACATTCCCATTTAAATGGTAAGGTATATTTACATGTAAAAACATTTATTTTTATTTTGACATTGAAAAAGGATACAAGAACACTGGGTTTAAGATGAAACGGGTCAATGCAATGGAAAGTTTAATGTTTACATGCTAATGCTTCCCGAACAACGGGAACGTTATTTAGAGAGGAATATATTTCGAGAACCTATCTTTGTAACATGTATTACACTCAGGATACCCTACTGAAAGGTTGACTGACACGTTGACATGTGTCTTCTAATGCCCCTTTCCAATCAATACACATACCTACTTACACTCGGTTGTTTGTGATGCGTTTTTAGAATAGGTAGGTATATGATAGCTAACTTGATCGCATATCGCATTACTATAGGACTGCGGTAAATAAGCAAATGTTACTGTTATTTCAAATCACGTTTCAATTACTCCCTACAATTTAGTAATTAACATGAGGGTAAATTGATCTGGATTAGAAGCTGGCTATGATTTTCAATTTCCGCAGGATAACCTTATTATGGCAGTGTCCACCTACAGTGAACAGAACAGCATAATACCAAACACAATAAGCTAAAATCCGTAAATTGTTTTACAAGACAGATTGATTGCATATATGAAGGCCTGGTCAGAACTCAGGCTATCTAATTTCACGTAGCCTATCTAAAATGTGATATCTGAAGCGTGTGTAAGTACGTATATTCCATCAAATACTACAGATCATAAGATTATTTAAACCATATCCATATACATATCTAGAGATCGTATAAAGTTGCATGCATTGATTCACTATATAGGTATATTGCTTTGGGGAATTTTCATAATAATATGTAACCTAACCGGTCGAGGTTCCAATCTAAAAATTATTTGCTAACCAGGGTAAATAATTAAGTAAGGAATTAAGGAATTTTTATTATAACAGAAAAGCCGAATGCCAATTTGTTTATCACGACAACGAACCAGAGCTTAAACAATCGTTAAACTTGCCATTGCATTGACAGACTGGTGTCCATTAGCGTTAACTCCAAACATGAACACGAGTGACGCGACGACATGTAGCCATAACTTACCTCTACACATTACTTTTCTGGAAATGATAATATCTATTCATAATTACATTTTGAAGATATAAAGTGCTGCACAGCTAATTTAGTGAAGTTGTAATGGAAATGGAAGTCAACAGGAATGAAAATGTTTCCTGTGCTATATATATATGCTTCTTTCTGTAATAAACTTGCATCTTCACGAAACAAAATTACGTAAGTTGAACATTACACCAAGCAAAAAATTGTGCTTGTCCCAGCGGATCACAAACAAAAATAACTTTCCCCTGTCTTACTCCTGCTGCCACTACTCCTTCCAATGCAATGAACCCTCACAGGAAAAGTAGCTTTGTATCCAATATACCTGTCAGTATCAATACAGGAGCAAATCCTAGCTACTGAAGGAAAAATACTTAAATGCCACTTGAACCCAAACTTTTCTCATTTGATTGATGCTTTTCTCCATGTCTCTCATTGATCTTCTGTAATGAAGATCTCTGCTTTGATGAACCATTTCGACTTAAGTAGGAAGCAAATATGTAATAAGTTTGCAGTTACCTTTTACAGCTGATGGGTTCACCGCCTTCTAAACAAGCTGGAATAGTAAGAAAAAATGCTGGAGAGGCTGTGATTAAGTGGTGTGTTTGTGCAGAGGCTCAACTATCTGAATTAGTTGGAAACTTGATGATAGCTTTACAAAGAACGATGAAGCGGCGATGATGGGCACGACAAGAAAAGAGTATACGATTTAGGTATACAACTTTCCCTTGAGATATTTGACTTAATATAATTCTCCCTTCAAAATTGTGCTCCTCATTATTCACGTCAACTTAGTGAATTCTGTGATACTGTTTGCGCTTTGACATAACCATACCGTACGTATGATATGGCGACTGGTGTAATCCGTCAAGCGGACTGTCGATCTGAGATCCCAACTTAGTCATTTTATATAAATTTTATCGTAACAGAGGGGCAAACCAGGAGAAATGGGCAAGCAGATACAATGTACCAAATCTGTAGAAAAGTGTAATGCATTCACAAGTCTCCCAACTCAGGTCTCCAGTATTTCGACAATATTGCAACCCCACTACCAACCAAACGGAATAAGATCCGACAGGTATGAAAAAGCAAGCATTATCTACATCGGGTGCACATCAAGCCGTATGTATAGATCACTATCCGCAGCACTGATTTTTTTTGGAAGAATAACGTTTCCCCATTTTGTGCACACCACCTGAAAGCAACTCAACTTGGTGTAAATATACAATATACACATCAAAAGTGATATCAAGCATGTAACATCATGGAACGAACGAATGTATGTCTGCATCACATAATTCTTTATATAACAAATATCATCGTAAGCCCAAATATGACATGCATCATACCCACCAGCTTTTTCTAGGTACATGGGAATAAACTACTTCTACACAGTGAGCAACAGATCAAGAGCACATACGGAAGCGGCACGACGTTGTTTGCAACACCTTTTATCACCGTTATATACGCTCTACATGCTTGTGTTAGCTCCCCATGAAGTGAATCAAGACGAAAATCATCCCTCACAGGTTTCTTACCCTCCTCAACGTAAATATAATGAACGCTGAGAAGTTACAGTTGTCCAGGAAGGGAGAATGAATTGTGAAATTCCCTCTATACCTTATTTTTCTCCTTCATATTATTTTCTTTCTGATTGTGAGACGAAGCCGGACAAAGATTTCCCACTTTTTCTTGGATTTTTGTGTACACTAAACCATCAGAGTTTTAATATGATCACCTCCACCTCCTTCAGACTTCGTTATTTAACACTTACAGTATGCCAGCAAGTTGGTCGGCGATTCATAATGTGTATATTATTATACATATCGTACAAATTATTTGAAACTCTGGAGCAAGGGGCAGCAACAAATTGCTCTAAGGCTACACGCATGTGAGACCAATCGTAAGGAATAAAAGTGAAGTAGTGGTGGAAGTGGCTTCCTTTTCATACTTTTCAAAGTAATTTTTGTTAAAGAAACCATCATGAGTGAAAGTAATCATGATTACATCACCAGTATTCGAGGTGCGTGGAGGTTTTTGATTTATAAGAAAGTCGAGTTATTCCCAAGATTGAATCCATGTAAGTGTAGTCGTACTAAGGACAAAGTAATGCCCAATTACCCCTTTCCTTTCACTCACACCTCACGTCTTTTTCCGTTCGGGGAAGTATTACTTTCACCGACCGGCCACCTCTATTTTTTTACTTCTGAATACAAATTCGGTGCTTCGCGTAAGCCACAATGGTTTTAGTTTTAGCATGGAATAGCGGAGGGATATAATAGCGAAAATAATCACACATCAACGTAAATATTTAATTAATTATCGCGCCCCTATCATTAATTAACGATGCGTTAGTGAGTCGCTTCGATCTCGATGACTCTGTGCAAAGTGCAAACTTTCATAATTTCTACGGTTATAGGATGTCTCGAATGACATTCACATATGTGTCGAAGAACAGGATACAAATGTATTACAATCAACTATACTGTAAAATGAGCAATACAGGTTCGAAACTTGCTGTGGGTTTGTAAAGATGACATGGAGTGAGACCAGTTTGTGAACCGGTAATGACAGTATGAGAAATCTACACTTTTCATTACTCGCTCATATTTCGAGCTTTTGTTTCGCAAAAACAAAATTCCTACGTTTTCCCTAATTCTCTATCATGATCGTAACCACTTCTTTTATCATGTAGAGCTTCGTTCAGTGGTACTAGGTATTTTCATGAGCCAGACATTGCTTCCTATTGTACTAAATTGCACATTTGTCAACAATTCCGAAAAAAATTCTATTCCTCCATTTTGATTGAGGACAGAAGAATACCAACTGTGGTTTTTGTAAAGGTGAGAGGGATTATACGTAAAATCATCAAACAGAAAGCTACAATGTTAATACGCGTTACAAATGCTATTTACTACGATCTAATTGTAAGAAGAAACCTTCCAAGGTAAGGATTGAATTGCTGGCACTATTTTTTCGCTCATGAATTCTAACTAAACTCATAGTCGACATACAAAAGTAATACTCAACCTAAACCTGCGCAAACAATGAATGTGACAATAAATGACTCGTTAGTACATGTACGTATAATTGCTTGTCCAAACTGCTGTGGTTCATCCCACCATTAAATTGATGTCCAGTCACAAGTTGCAACAGTTAAAGGTCTCCCTTCAGTAATTACTTTAACTTTACGCATTGCATCGCGCTTTATATAAGCATACCTATACATTTTTCTGAATGTTCTAAGATTTGTAAAATTAGAAAACATTATCGAACCTGATGAGTGACGGAAGGAGCCGTAGACGCTGAAGTAACACTTGCGGCTGCAGCAGAACTAGAACTACTTCTGGTACCTTTCCCTCGCATTATGACTTCCGAAAGGGGCTCTAACGTCGGATACTACTGAAAGAGTTAAGCGGAGTGGACAAGGACGAATAGGCTGTAAGGATTGTATCTTCAGAATTTGTGGGGATTGTTTCAGCATCGGCAATGTGAAGAACGGGAATGCCTCCAACTTCTTCGGGCGCGTGGCCAATTTGTGACAAAGACGTAACCGTTACGACAGGAATTTGAACTTCTCAACTTTCACACCGCACCGCTAATTCCAAAAATTCCTAATTGATATGGACGGTTCTTTGATGGCACTAAGCTTGTCTTTGCTATCACACTATAGCGATTCACTTTCATCTGCTCGACAAGTTCATCTTTACTAGTGGTGGTAGCATCAATAGGAAGCAAAAATGATCGAAAGGGTAATCCCGGTCTTTTCAATAGTAGCGGTAGCGATTTAATTCCGACCTAATTAATAGATGAGGACCCAGTACTGAACCAACATCGAGTGACTGTTGTATGATAGTAGAAGCTGCTTCGTCGAGGAGGGTTGTTTCTGCAGAAACGTCAGATACTTCTGGATTTGATCCTGCATTTCAATGACAATTTGTTAATTTTAAATACACACTGACTTGTATGCTACAATCATAACTATAACAGTAAACGATTGAATCAGTAATTAACATAACAGTTACACTGAATTACAACGGTTTGGTCTGATGGATTTACAAATCCATTTCCATAAAATTTAGCATATGATTGCATACGAAACTAAATGAACCTAAAGGTTGGCAACCCATAAACTAGGTATTCTCATTCCAAACAGGTGAATAAATATATACGACATTACATATGTATCGACACGCACACACCTTTTTTGTATATTTTTTTATTTTGTCATTCATGAGTCCTCCCTTTCTGAATATTTTTGAAAGACTCTCTAGTCTCTAAATATCTGTCTGGTTTCTAGTTTGTCTTAGGAAAACTCAAGATCTGCTTTGCACAATGATTTTCCCTTGATCAGGAAGAAAGCATATTCCGTAAAGGAAAATCGATGAACTATTTGTCCATACATTGTCCTCTTCAAAAGGATACGCGATACAGGATGAAGATAAAATGACAAGTTTGTAATAAAAGTTGGACGCTCAACAAGCATTCGCAATCGCAATCCTCACTAAATCCATATCCCATCCACTCCACATCAGAAAAAGAGTCCAACAAGAAATTGAGATACATGCTTGGAAAATGTTGAGATTCAAGAATGTCTCTTTTTCTGAAGCATACAAGTGGAGTGGACACTACATGTGGGACTTTTATTACATTACAGTTACAGGTTATAAGGTGGAATTATAGTTTCCCTATTATTACGCCATAGGATACGCCAAGTATGTTTTCGGTGGTGCGGTGTAAACTGTAAATCTCTTCGCATATATAAAGTGTTAAGCCTGGAATTTTTTATCTGATTTGTCTCTCAATATGAAAAGAGAACCGTGATCCGACGGTGACTGGTAAACTTACCCGAAATCCCTCTGTACCACTATCTGGCAAACAAATATCTGCTCAAATTTCTCGTTTCCTCTTCTCCACTTGTGCTTACACGATTTCAATACTCCAAATTCAAAATGTTCTCAAGCACGTTATTACAATCAAACGCATGCACATAACGGATATATAGTTACACTTTTGTCTTGAAAGATTTTCTCGCTCGCTCAAGAGATCTTCTTGAAACAGTTATACAAAAACAAACAACATTGCCACTTTTACTTGCTCGCCAACACTCTTCTTCCAACATGTTTGCAAAGTGTTTACCCCGTTTGCTAGGTGGACACTTTACGGTTGTTTCCCTCTTATTTAGAATTCGATTTCACTGGACTGGAGACAGGAATAATGGTTGCGATATCTGAGTTTAAGAATATGTAATATTAAACCATCTATGAGATTAGACGTTTGAAAATTGAAAAATGATCCTTTGTGTATTACAATTGTCAGCGGCGAACTGCCATTGTCGGTGTTCCAAGAACTCTGGCTACTACCATAAAATTGTTCGTGTGTTGTACGATTGTATGCTCTTCATATTCTCCCCTTACTTACCTGATATTTTCATGCATAAATATTGAATATGGCACGTACATTTTCATTATGTAACTCAAAGCCAGTTCAACAATGGTAGAACACTTGTGCCCGAAATATAGGTAAATAGGTATGCAAGCCCCTAACTATCTCATCCCATGATTCACGAATTTAAAGGATACTACATCTCGTAAAATACGCATAGTGCTAATAGATTCCCGTCATCAGAATGGGGCCAATGGCCAGTACTCAGTACCAAAGTTTAAAACAGGGAACACAATTTTCACAGCCACATTTTAAACAACCGACAGCAAACGATATGAATCTCCCTCCTCCTGTCCGTATACCTAGGCTATTCTTCATCCCCTACTTTTACAACCAGGAAAACGGCAAGCAGCACCAGGTACAGCAGCCGTCTTTCCGGAAGGAACAACAATACCAGCAATTTAAAGCTTCATCATCCCTACGCACGTAAAAGCAGCTGGACCTCGTTGGACGCACAAGTGAATGTATGCATATTATGTATATGTTCATACTTTTTCTTACCCTCTCTCACTCTCTCCCACACATACTATTTTTTATCCAGGTAAGGTAATGTATAGATATACCACTTGCTAGGTAGGACTTTTGTTGAGCCGTGTTCCCCCCTCTGTTCCGCAGTAAATAGCATACAACAGATACCGTAAAGGGATTGATAGGGAGAGATGAAAGGGTTACTTCTACTTTTCTGATCTGGTAATCAAATACACAGTCATTTCATACAATTGGACCTGCTCAGAAAATGTGAGTAATAGTGAAGCAGCACCATAGCATGGTGGTAAACGGAAACGAAACTTTTGCATTTCCTGATTTCAATGCGTAAAATTTTCACAGCGTTTTCCACAAATAAAAATACAAGTCATAGCTTGCAAGTGCCATATATACCGTAATTATTATAAGCAGCAGATAGATGTCATAAGAAGAATTTCATTACTTTATTTTATTTTATGCTAAACGCAACCATATATGAAATATGGACTACGGAAGTATGAATAAACCCTCCGTTCCTGATTCTTTCCACACACCAGGAAAAGCCGATTTTGTAATCCTGTTCAGACGATCAGAGGTGAACGAGTCCATACCGTATTCCCAACTAAAATTTCGCCTTGACTGCCCGCCCCCATATGAATACTAATGATATTGTGGTAAATGACTAAATTCAAAGACTAGTTCTAGAATAAAGGTGGCATTTGACGCGTAATAAAGTCTAGATTTTATCGCAAAGCAGCTGTGATAATACATATGTACGAAAATAATTTTAAATAAAATACTAAACCAGATTAAATATGAAACGGCCATCCTAATTTCGTTTAAGAACTTTGACCCGCGTTAATCAAATAGCTGAATATATTTACCAAAACGTTGCTGACTTTTTACATGGATGATTCATTTACACCGAAAAATGATACATGAAAGGAATACATTTCGCTACTGTGATGACTGGATCTCACTCAACCCTCCCTCCTGTCTTACATCCTGCACTCCCGCACTTGCATTCAACTTTCTTTATGCATCCGATTCTGATATAATAGTGCAAGACTGTGTTAACATGTAGCTAAAACATTTGAGTACAGCTATCGACCAATGCATTGCAAGGCTTCGAAATTGGATCTGCTTTCACGACTCATGGTGTACGCTGAAGCTATTTATTGAACACCCTTTTTATAGTGTCGTTGTGTCGTACCTCTCTAAATGCCTGTCAATCCCATGTATCCATTTGGCCTTTCCTTAATACTATTATTTTGTCGCATCAACTACGCTTCACTATTATACGAATCAAGTAATTTGAAACCTACACATCATACTGGTCAACCAACGACAATTATCCGGAAAACTCTACCTCTATATCTTGGTATGACAGAGGTACAATGTAGATCAACTCAAATCGACAGGTGCATAATGGGCATTACAGTGAAAGTTTGTAAACTAATATTATCGCAAAGCACGTATGATAATAATCTACGAAGTCGATACTTTTCCGTATCAAATCTACTAATTTAACCACATCTGTCGGTGAGTCTCTGCAGGTATATTGTCATACCACATTACCTGCTGCATGTCACTATAATCCATAAAAATGCACTCAAGTATTGTCAAATGTTCTACCCGGAATAGTATGTTTTAATAATATACCTATGCATTGGGGTATGCCACAAGTAATGTGAAACCTTCAAGAACTATATCCTGATATCCACGCTACCCATCGGATGCATTCCATATAAATTCAATTTCTTTCTCATACACTTAAAAATGGGAATATTCTGAAGAAATGCGAAACCTTTGGACACTCACGTATAGTGAAAATGTGTACCAATTTGACAAGCAGAAGACTTCTCAGCGGGTACGCATTCTCTCCGGGCTGCAAAAGGTGATTCCTAAANTCCTAAAATGAAACATACATCATCGGAGCGGATCTTCCCACTTCCATTTAATCAAATCGATCTCGTAGAAGAAAGCAGACCCAACGTTCACCATATCCTGTACTTGTAACGCTTGCGTTTGTAAGACTCTTGCATCCACTCAAATTTCAAGTGCCACATATGAGATCCCAGATCCCATTGTGTATTCGTTTCGTACATATGCATATTTATAAAATAAATGGGAAATAAAAACTCAAATTCAATCTTCAACCTTACGACTCCTGAAGCGCTGGCGAATGAAGCCATAAGAACCCCATAGCGGATTGTTGAAGAAATCAGACATGTCTCAATCTGTCTCCCATCACTTCTGAATGTGACAATTCTATAAGATCTCATATGCTTATTAACTCTTCGTGAACATTCACACAGCGTGTATCAAAAAAATGTCAGGAAAAAAATAAAGTACTTCGAATTTCAATATTTAGCTTTCCCATTTTTTGTCGATCAAAGCTGTCTCATAAATTTCGAGCGTATTTTGAAGTTTGCGTTAACCCTTTTTTCAATATAATTTCAATTTGGCCAGCAAACGTTGATACTCAATTGTTACTCACTATTACTACTACCTATATTTAAATATTATTTACTTTTTCAACGTTATATATGAATCGGAAGGAAATATGATACACGCTTGGCTGGAAAAGACAGCACAGCGGGTTTAGAAAACTGAAATATAAGATTTAATTTTCGTGGATTATGTTTGCAACCATCATCGTAAACGAACGCCTTGGAAATCATAAGCGTTCCACGAGGTTCTACGTACTTTCACAAATTCTTTCTTTTTGTGAACCAAGTTTGAAAAAATAGTAAAAATGTCGGAAATGTGTGATATAAGATTTCATGTAACCATACAATGACACATTTCAGCCAATTCCTTTCACCTTGTCACTTTCAATGATAGCTCTGTTCGTGGAAGCCGTTTGCCATTTGATTTTTCTTAGTTATAACGAGATTCTCAGGTATATTTCTGAAAACGATCATAAATTGGTAAAATATTTACTCTTTAACTTTCGTTCCGCTCCGCCTCCTGTATTTTTCGTCGGAATTCACTTTCAATTCCATTTCACATCACAATTGTGACATTTCATGTTGTGATTATAACGAAAATTACCACACTTTTGAGCTCTGTGCGTGCTTTCAACTTTCATTTGATACTCTGTTAGGCATTATCAATAGGATATTATTGTTAAAAGTTCACATAAAAAATTCCACTTCAACAAACTTCGATCTTCCAATTTCAACAGTCAAAGTTGGAGTATTCTGAAAGTAAAGCTAGCTCAATTTATGGTTTCAGTGCTGGATCATCAAATTGTGCACATATTCGAATAGTGCCACAAATGATATCTGTATTATAATAATAACACACAACAGAAATAACAAAATATATTTATGTGATGCCGAGTTCCGTCCGACCGTGCCTACATGAACATGCTTGCAGGTTTGCATAGTACGTACAGACAGAAATACATTGGCTTCCAAACGCATGGAAAGCATAAAATGTGTAATTCTTGTTCAAAAATGCATTTACGCTTTGCAGTCGAAGCGAGGGAAGTGGAAAGCCAAAGAAAGGATTCCAATGAAAACATCCAAATTTGGAAAAGGGGAGAGAAAGGTAATTTGAGAAAAATGTGTATTCATTCACCAGAATTATTACAGCCTTCCATTCATAAAAGACTGTAACAGGAATGAAAATGAAGGACAGTCATGAATGAAGTTAAACTTAAAAATACTGAATAAAGTATACCATTTTGATTGTGCCCTAAAATATACTTGCACGTGGTTTTTCAAGTTTGTGATAACAAGCAGGAAGATAAAAGTTGACAATCACGGAATGTCTTTTTCTTTCGAGTTATCACGCAGTAAAGAAAGAAGTATCGGAATGAATAGCGAATAAAGATTCAAGGCAAACACATGAAACGTGTACCAACAGTTGTATGGTTTAACGTATAGCACAGCTACACCACAAATCATTATATACAGTACATACATTCAGCGAGAAACTAAAGCACAAGGGAGTAAATTGAAAATTCCGGAAGCTGTAAACAACCGAGCCGTAGTCGTAGTTTAAATTAGTGTTATGAAACACGAGTATGTAAGTACTGAACTGAACTGTGGACTACTGACAACTTAATATGATACTAGTAATAATAGTTATTTATTATACAAAGCGAACATGGCGAAATTACATTAAGAAAATATATTCCGTCAAAATTTTTTGTAACATGCAGTACTTGCAGTAAGACGTATGTTTCCTTTTCTCTGATTTTAAACTGATCGGTATCGGGGAAAGTGATGGGGAAATGAGACTGCCTACTGCCTAGGTCTTTTGAACTGTTAGAGTGAATGCATACAAGATCACATCAAAGAACTCTTCAAAGAGGTCGTCTGAATGGAAAAAAATGTGATATAACAGGAGGGTATGAAATGAAACTTTATGAGTGATATTACAATATTATTGAGAATTGATATGTACCCCAACCCCTGTTCGAATTCATTTGCATCTTACCCCTATATTCCACATGCTGTGTTCGGAACAAGATCTGTCTACACAAAATTGCATACTATTACCTCCCAAAAAAGGAATAACATACGAGTCATTACGGTGCATTTCGTGTTGAATATTATTGAAAATGTTAAAAAAGTATATATCATATCATACATATATTGGAGATCATCTTGATCCAAACAATAAATTTTACCCCTCCCTGGGGGGAAGAGGGTGAAAAAGTTACACTATAATACCATTGCCGTACTACGCTGCCACTGCTCTACAAGATTGTCAAGTTTAAATAAAATCCGCCAATTTTGAGATTTTACCCCTCCCTGGGGGGAAAGGGGTGAAAAAGTGATACTACAATCTACAATATCGTTGTGGTTATATTCTACCGTTACCGGTCATTTGGCCCTCAGCGGACAGAAGCCCCTGCGGACAAAAGCCCCTCTCAGATTCCAATTAAAAAATCATCCTTCACTAGTTACTTTATTATTATTATTACATTATAGTACGAACTTGTATTTATTCTCGACTTCCTGGAAATTTTTAGTACAGTAGTTTTTATTGAAAAATTGACATGCAGTTGCAGAGATGGAAAGTAAACAGAACGTTTAGGCATGCTTTTCGATTTTTCAAGCTTGGCAAAACTAATTGTAAGCCTTGCACTGCACTGCTTCAAATAAATGGGTTAAATGCTTGCTTAGTTTGTACATTGTACAGATCCTTTCAAAGTCATATAACCTGGGGTATCCTATATTTATAGGTAAGTGGTGATGATTGCGAAAACATGAAAATTCACACACATCCCAATTCACTTATGCAAAGAAAGTTTAACCCTGAACATTCGCACAGGTGAACGTGGCACAACAACCTAATTCTTTCCATATCAATCAGTCCCTTGGATGATGATGATGTCCAGTTTGGCATTCAAAATTCAATCTAACAAACCAATACTGTCATATCCAAATGACGGTTCCCCGCGACTGCTAATAAAGCATTTCCTCGTAGTTACATTAATACGTAACACGCAACACTTACACACGTTGGTAGTGGTATGGAAAAATCTTAGTGTGATATAAGAAACAGCGTGATTTATCTTTAAAAAATGTCACTAAAATGCAAATTAGTGAGTAGTAATCTCAATTCTTGCCGCTGCACGATACAGTGACGAATGGCACGGTTTCCAGTAAATTCTAGCTTTTATGTATTTTATAAAATTTTATTAGAACCTCTCTTATTATTTCTATACATATATAAAACCACACAAAAAATCAGTGTATGAATGTTACCCAGATCATACCCTTTCTTATTTTGAAGCAACTTAGTTCTCCTCAGTCCTCAGCTTGGAAAATTGACGTTATTGTACATATTCATGTACCAAAACCAAAGTTAAAGCTCGTGACTCCTTCTGTCAAACTAACCGTCACATTAATTTTTAGATAAATTATTAGTCCTTCCGTTTCCAAGTCGAGAATATGCATACGTTAGTAGAATGATGTAATAAAGGAATTAGTTTAGTTAATAGGGTGATTTTAAGAGTTTTTAATTTGAATCGGAACGGGGCTTTTTTTGCCCAAGGGGGTTTTTGTCCCCCGGGGGTTCTGTCCACAGAGGGGCAAATGACCTAGACTCGTATTCTATACCACACTAATCTACAGCATTCCCAAGTTTCACTAGAATCTCACAATATTTGCAATTTGATATGGATAGACATACAGACATCATATGACACACCATGAAGCTGTTAATATCGACAACTACAGCCACCCATTTTCCCACCGACCCGGACTTACAAATTTCATTTATACAAATAAATACGCTATAGATATAAATCCGTAATTTGATTGAAGACCCCCCATTTGTAGATGTTTTAATTAACATCAACTTACAGCTTCAATTAGAAAAAATCAACGTAAAACAGGACTATCGTATTTCAAACCGCCGTCCAATGTGGATGAGATAGGAAAAAGGGTAAACTAAATGCCTGTTGTCCACCGAAAAGTGTAAATCCTTGGATACCTACTGACACTGAACGTATAATTTTGCACTTACCAATTAGTTGTGTACAAACTCCTGTAGAACAGTCTGGGGTTGAAAACTTGTAACTTGAAACACTTCTTCCAGTAATTATTATTAGTCCATTCTTTGTAACACTGCCAGTCTACAACACGCAATAATGTAAATAAACAACTAAACAACAATGTTGTTACCACCACCACTCTATTCTACGAGAGGCTTAGGCAAAACTATGAGGAAAGATGGATATGGAGACGGAGAGCACTTTTGCGCTTACCATACCAACCAACTGTATCTAATATTTTACTGTGTACTACTGTGCTAAGTGTGCTACTACTGACTGACTGCTGATTGTGTCGTTCGTATATTTAGTTTAGGTTCACATTCACATCACACACACTCCACTCTCCACGAACCATCCATTCATTCCATGATCTCATATATTCTCTATAGAAACTCACTTGTCCATCTTTCCGTCGCCATCGCAACCATCTTTGGTTGTCATGTCGCTAGCTGGATTTTTGTCGCTAGTAGATGCTGTGTTGCCTATGACGACGAGAAGCTTTTAGTTTCCCAGAGATGGCTTATGGGATACGTTTTGGTTCCCATGAAACTAAACTGAATGGCATGGATTTTGGTTGTTACTAGGTGCATGATGCATCAGTTCAATGCATCATAAACAGCATTCATTCCATGTCATAAAATACAGTATTATCTGACGCCTTGTACCAGTGCCCACATTAACGTTAGTAAAAAGGTTCTTCTCTTTTCTCACATGCATTTAGGGCTCATAAACATGTGCAACGATGTACTCCCGGTGGGAAAGGCAGATTTTGTTACTAGTTTAGATTTGGTAGAGTTTAAACAAAGGAGAGGAGGCAAGTAGGTTTAAGAAAGTACCTGCTACTGGACTACACGTAATAATGGATTTCTTCAGATATGTGTTCATTTCTCAATTCACAAGGAAAAAATGCAGAAAAACAATATTATGCATGCCCTCGATGATGATAATTGCAATGCAAATTGAATTGAATCCACTTTTAATGTATTGAATATGAAGTTTTGGATTTTTAGAAGTTTACTTTTGCGTGGTTGAACATAGGATGTTACCCATTGAGGATGAAAGATGAAGAAGGATTGGGACTTTGGGTCTGGTACATATTACAGACTTTTTTCATGATTCATGATGACACATTTCGCATGTTTATAAGCATGTGATTTTCGTAAGATCATTTCGTTTCGTTGCGTTCTCTTGATTCTCGCTGTTTGTTAACCGAATTCACTGGCAGCGTCCGTCTTCACTTCCGGAATACCAACTTTCGACCATATAACATGAGGTTAAAAAGTGCGTCGGGCGGGTTGGTAGTAACGAATTCTTGGGCATTTTTCTATTACTTGGAAATTGGGAACGGGGAACTAGAGTTGTAATTTTAACAAACTAATGTAAACTCTGTAAACTAACAGCGTATATGCCATTGCCCATTCATTATTATTCATCTTCTTGGCACATCTTATTGTTGCATCCAGCATCAGTATTACCATTTAAAAAAATATAGAGTGGGCTTAGGATCACTTTGATTACTTAGGTAAAAATGTAAATAATATGCAAGCAAGCAATGTGCAATTCCAACTGATTTTACTACATACTTACTTCCCCAGTTTGCTTTTGCTTGCACACTGCACTTGCACTTGCACTACTATAGCAAAAACAGGATTGAAGGTAGACCATAAGATTTTTTTGTGACTGTTTGTATAATAGACTCATCCGGATGGTGCTGGTGTGGTGCTATTTACGTATCGTATCATTATCGGTCAGCTCAGCATCAGCAGGGCAGAATAATAATATTGTGTTTTGGGAGTATTGTATCATCTGTCAGTTTTTTTGGAGTAAATCAGACGAACACCTGTCTATTTTTGTGTACACATACATACCCTCCCCTTCCACAGTCAAAGACAAATCAGTAATGTAAATTGTTTATATTTTTTTCAGCAAAGTAAAACTTGTTAATGTGTAGAGCATCCCAGCAATTGTTTGGAGTGGAACAATTTTATCAATAATGGACCCAGGACGGGATGCAAAATCACTGCTTACAATAAAGGGTAATAATATGGAAAGCAAATATTTTGTAATGTAATTTTTCTATTAGCAAAAAAAGCTGAAGACTTTCTACCACGAGGCGACATTGAATGAATAATCCGTGATATGGAATTGTTTTTTTATTATGAATTTGTAGTTCTGCGACTGGTTAGACCAACTCTAATCGCTCCGTTAAGTTTAGCATGTGATGCACGAGACTTGGCTGGGGATTTATGGGAGAAAGAATTGAAAACGGATGTTACAACTGTGCAGGGATTGGATAATTTATCATTAGGCCAATTTCTAAGACTTCCACAAGGATTTGGGTAATACAATCAAATGTTTGCAGCAGTTTTTTGAAGCTTTTCTTATTACTGCTATTCTGTTAAGCAGGTACTAATTGTAGTGTATTCATGAATAATTTGGCAGTAACATTTACCTGGGTGAGACATTTTCTAGCTACGTGTGTATCCAGAATGAAAGCCCTGTTCCAGTTTCAAATGCAGTTGTTAAGGTTGGTTATTATTAGGATATTGCGTTATGTTACCGGTTATTGTTGGCAGACTTGCAAACTCTAAAAACATCTTGTCATGATTTTTTTTAAATTGCAGATTGAGTTACAAACATCAACTCAAAAGTTTATTCTGGCAGATAATAGAACAATGCCTGTGATGAAAACCGGAGACACCATTGATATTGTAATGCATCATGAAGTAAAGGAAATGGGGAAACATATGTAAGGTTTTATATATATGGAATTATGGAACCGTAGATCCAGCTCTTAATATAATCGAAGTGTAATAAAATATTGAGTGCGTGTGTGATTTATTTTGTTAATTATAATTTGCACTTTGCAGGCTAATATGTACTATAAGTTATGCTATCGCCAACACTAATACAGCGCCTGTGGAACCGATCACAATTGAGAGGTTCTTCAAGTTTCAAGTTAAAAAACCGCTGGATGTCAAAACCAAACTGTATAACTCTGAGGTAGATCTCCAATAACTTATTTTCTAAAAAATACCAACACTTTAGATACTATTATTGTTAAACAGAATGTAAAATCGTATGTACTTTAACCGCAAAATTCAGTGTTTTGTTTTCTATATTGCATACATTGTCAGTCCGACGAAGTTTTCCTGGAAGCCCAGGTTCAAAACATCACTGCGTCATCAATTTGCCTGGAAAAAGTGGACCTGGAACCATCGACTGCTTTCACATGTACGAAAAGAAACAAATTTATTTATAATTATTATCAGGGATTAGTGATAATGACGAGCACATTGAACTTGGAAACTTTAGGTATTGCAATGAACAAATTAAGTGATTGCGAGCTTGTGGTACGTAAACGTATCGGAGTGGCTGTTTCAAATATTCCGAGACCGGATATACCAAGTGTGATGTTGGACACGGATTGCTCATACCAGTTCCTATACAGACTTATTCCTAGGTCAGAGCAAGCGAGATTAGCCACAAATATAGGAAAACTTGATATTGTGTGGCGGTCTATAATGGGCGAGAGGGGTAGATTACAAACATCACAACTTCAACGACAGGTTTGCAACAACTTGGAGTTGTATTATATTCAGTTTGTTATGTAGGTAATTGAAATAAAATTTTATTTTCCAGCCACCGGTTCTAAATGACTTACGGCTCGTAGTTGACCAAGTACCTGACACATCAACCGTAGACAAACCATTTGAGGCTTGCTGCAAGCTTTCTAATCTTACGCCGTAAGTTATAAAACATTAAATAGGAGGTTAATTTTGTGTCAAACAGTAGAAGTTTATCTTCATAGAACCTTTGCATTAGTACCGGTACATAATTTTTTCACAGTGACAGAGAAATGGACTTACAACTTGAGCTGGATCCAACAACAGATGGCTATTGTTGGTTAGGAGTAACGAAAACCAAAATAGGATCATTAGGACCCAATCAAAAATATTCATTAAACCTTATGATCTTTCCTATTCGCACAGGCATTGTAAACATATCTGGTATTAAGATTACAGACCTCAAGCGAGGTGAAAAATTTACTTTCAATGATGTTGTTCAAGTTTTTGTAATGCAAAATGGAGTATAGTAATAAAGCAAATGATGTTTAGCTAGGAGCCAATTCAAACAAAATTTTATTTTTCTTTATTATTGTGACATCAGATTTTCGAATAAACTGCTGTGGTGTGCAAAAGCAGATAGTCATTAATTTACTTCATATATATTATGTAACTTGTAAATTATCTACTTTCTCCTCTAAAAGTATACTGTAATTCAATTCATTCCTTGAAAATAATACAATACCTGCATTTTCACGTGTGTAAGATCTAATAATGTATAAACATAGGGTACTTAAGTTATCTTGAACAAACGTACACAATTAATACGAACTTAGCAATGCGACGTTGTGTATACATGCTATAAAATTAGACAATTTTCATATGAAAGCATATAAACAAAACAAACGAACAGGAGTAAATCAACTCTGAAAGTGGTGATTGAATGGTTATTAAATATAAAAAGGATCTAATTAAGCGGTCATTTTAGCAATTCAGTGTCCACAAATTCACAAGCATTTACAACACGTTACAGGAACTTTTCTCTCTAAATGGGTTGCTTTTAGGAGGGTGGAATCCATTAATTAGACAGTCCTCTCTTTGATGGTCCTGAACAAACTTCTGAAATACGGTAAAATACCACATATTACTTTAAAAGCATCAATCAAAAGTATTAAGTCACGCCTTTACGCAGTAAAGAAAGGGATACAGTGAAAATAATCAAGGGCTACACGGTACTTAAAACTATATCTGCATAAAAACGTATTCTACAAAAATAACCAGTCATGGAGCACTGTGCATGCATTAATATCTCTATCTCTGCGCTATTCGCTGATGGCTAACCTCGCTCTGCAATATTATTTCGTGAAGTGAACATTTTTTTTAATTAGAAAGAAATTAGCAAGGAAGCATTCGAATTTCAACCGGCATTTTATGGGTAATTATTTATTAATATTACATACATACAAGAAAATATTGTCCTACGGATTCGGTGCGTCATAAGGACATTTAAATAATCTATGCACAAGTTCTACCTATTTTGGTTACGTCTATCTAAATTTTACAAGTTAGCAAAACAAAATTGCCCACGGACTGTGCGTAGTCAAGCAGGCAATACTCATGGATGTCATGATCAAATCCAGTTGGAGTATTGAGAAAAATATTTATCTATCTACAATGGATACTCAAAGAATGCAGTGCAGTGTAAACTTGCTATATATAAATGCTATTAATTTACGATACTGAGATGACAAGTTTTTATAAACAGTGCTCAATTCGTTTGTCATGCATAAGTGAAAAGTGTGAAACCAAAAAATACTCTTGTAGTATATAGTAGAGAAAAGCACATAAATGAACGAGTGCAGTGCATTTTGGAACAAAGTGTTATATATATGTACTCATGCTAAAGCAATCAAAATGTCAACTGATGAGTTGATTGAACATTTACCTGCACGTCTTTTCTCTTACATAGCTTCGGAATTCAAGTATTAAGTAGTTTTTCGGAACTTGAAACCGTGTTGTGAACAAGGTTTTTACGTAAAATGAAATAATTTACGAAAAAACAGATCGTATAAAATATCTACGTATCAACAACATACAATATATGTGTACTTAAAGTGGCAAATATACATCAAATCCACAACATATATATTCAAGCTCTAGGGACAGGCACATTAAACAAGTTTTATGTAAATATGTAATACTTTTGCCAATTTGTCTTTAATAGGTGAAAACACGGAACAGCATCTACGACGAGAGAAAGTAGAGTGATGTGAAGTGATTTGACTGATGTGCCGTGTATTTTGGCTTGAAGCAA
Source organism: Dicranocentrus wangi (assembly GCA_036850665.1). NCBI lineage: Eukaryota > Metazoa > Arthropoda > Collembola > Entomobryomorpha > Entomobryidae > Dicranocentrus > Dicranocentrus wangi. The sequence continues at coordinate 37,990 of JAANSN010000443.1, read as the reverse complement.
TGTTGCTGATTCCTTGAGTGAAGAAAAAATTCAAAGTAGGAGATTTTGCTTGATTTTTCGTACAAAAAAGGGTTCAGTAATTATGAAAAACGCTAAGAGACGCAGTAACTTTCACAGAGACGACTTTAAATGACAGCACAGCTACTCTTTTCACGGAAGGGATTGGCTTTCTGAGAGCTGAACCCAACGAGCAAATAATCCTCTTGCTCGTGCTCTGCTATGTACTTCTATATAAATAAAGCCACAGAAAACCAACCAATGTAAGAACAACAATACGGTTAGGCCAACAATATTGTACCACAAAACCCGTACATAATCCCAAAGTCGCAGAGACTTTTACCCCCAAAACTTCACCAACCGGTCCAGTTTTAGCCATTTCACGTAAAGTGTCCCAAATAATTATTATGGCGTATCCTTGATAGGATCCATCAGTGTTACCCCTGTTTGTGGCCATTTCAGCTTGACATGTAACATATTGGTTTACCAGATAATATGAAGTATAAGGCTTTATTATGCTTTCCCTTTTCACTTACTTTTATTTCATCCACTGCTTGGGAGACGTTGATACGTCTGATTGCAGCTTCCCTCCGCAGCTGCTCCACAATCAGACGTTGTTGTTGAAGAGTCGACATCTGCAAATAATAAAATTCGATTGTTGAAAACTTAAGTATCACGTATTTACACAAATACGGCACGGGACGAGGGGCCGAACAATCTGATAATACTAGCGATATATTTTTAAAATGCTTAACACTTTTCTTCTATTTTACGTACAAACCCTGTATACTCTGGCATTCTCATATCTGCAATGAAAAACATTTCACGCAAGGTAGGTGTAGGTAGAACCTGCACGGGTCTCTCGACTTGCCAGTTAAAGTTATAATGAAAATGCTCTCCTTGATGATATGGAGTATACATCTTTGCTGATACGCAAGGTGTGTTTGTCTAACTTGCAATTAAAGACTTTAATTTAAAATGCTACATTTACAATTATTAATAACAAAATGTTGCAAATATATGAAAGTCTAGTATATGCACACAGGGTTTTAGTAAAACACTCTACTCTCCACCCAAATTAGTGTAGCTACCCACTTAATCACACACACGACTCACAAGTTCATTTAAAAAGTTTCATGGTGAGTGGGTGTGTATAGAGTTTTTATGTTGTGTAAAGTGTAAGTAATTGTGTAAAAGTTGATGATGCACTAAACAACTATGCCACCACCACAAAGGAAACGATGATGATCTGCACAGCAATCAGTCGGTAAATGAAGAAGTGAATAAAAATAATAATGAATAAAAAGTCACGAAGCAGACAATGTGCAATCTTTTAGCATGACAAATCCCAAATAATGTGCTTTCGCCTTTATACTTTTTATGAATCTTGACATCCAGATGACATGGCTTCGTAGCGTTCACTTGTAGTCGCTTAGTTGAAGTGGTGGTGATCATAAGTTCGTTCGTGGTGCTTTCTCTCTCGAAGTAGAGCAAATGACAATGTGACCACATCAAGTAAAGTAGTACTAACGAGGAAGTTTGCGTCCGGGGTCTATTCTGCACTCATAATCTAATCAAGATTATTTTTGTACTCTACATGAAGTCACGTATACAATAATATAAACATTCAAACATCAACGCTCGACTATTGACTATCTAATAGTCAAAACTTAATGGATATGGAATGGATATATATGTGTTCCGAAAGGTTTCTGTTACGTTACGTTAGTCATCATCATATCATCATAGATCATATAGTATATAGTCATGTCATTAGCCAAGTAAAGTAAATAATCATAGTTTCATTGTACATACGCGCTATTAACTTTACGATATAGTCACGGAAATAGTGCTTAAAGACCATGCCATTAGGTATTCGCCAACCTTCTTATGGAACAACAAGTAATGGAACATAAAGATAACGGATTACGATTGTGAATAAAATATCGGTATGAGGTCATGATGTCATGAAACACGACAATACTATCGTACTTATTTATCCATGCACCAAACCAATGCGAATGCCCCTACATTTTACTCAACTCACTTTTTTGGGAACGACTCCAGGTTTACATAAATCAATTGTATTAAATTCATTTCCGACCCTTGAAGGTTTTCTTGCATGAAGTGTAGTTGTACCCTTTTTACTTTCCTACCATCATAAATTTTGTTTTAAACTGGAAAAATACAAAACTGATCAAGCCCACACTTGCTATTATATTCTAGCGGACCCGCTGTACCTACTACCTACACCACGATATTGTTGGTTGTTGGATATTTGTAAAATTCATACTCCTGTGGACTATATGGATGATGTACAAAGGATGTATATTATAGTAAATACAGAATTTCCGGTATTTAGATGCTGCGCAACATAATCATCACAGAGGCTCCGCGTCGGTCTAACATTCAGCATTACAGTAAAACAACAAATTTGGGAATACATTAAGTTAACTTGAGGTAGTGACCCGTGGGGCACTACAATAAGTATTGAGCTTTGAGCTGCTTCAATACTTTGAAAAACTCCCAAGGTACAAAAGGCCCGTAGTCAGTCTCGAACTCGACAATTTAAAAGCAGTAGAGTGCATTCTTAGAAACCCTACTGCTGATCCCTAACACATCACTTAATAACCTAATGCATCCTACTAAATAATAAATTAAAATGATAAAAAACGCTTTTTGCGTTTGCCAAATGACTGCCAAATTTTTTTAGCACATCAAAACTTCAAACTTACCGTATCAATCTTGATGGAATTTAAATCAGTGCAAGCACTGATGACAGGTGTTCACAAGCAAATTTAGGGGTGGCAGACGCCCACGGACAGCTACGATTAAAAATACACAAAAACAAATGCTTTAAATGCAAAATGTTGAAGGTTTGTTGAGGCAAGACATCTAATTTTAAATGCATTAATTACTTGTACGTGTATTTTGTCGCACAAATATTTAATTGATAGCTCTTTAGTTTACCAAACATCTGACATGGTAAATTCAAAATTAAAATTAGCTCTACCAATTTATGGCAGTACCACTATCAACTATTGTGGAAAATTCTAATAAAACTAACAATTATTCTTGTTGTGAATAAATATTCCAACCAACTTCCGTTAGTCATCAAGTAGCCTATCTCGCTCCACTAGTACAGACTCCGTCTGATATATAGTTACACATTAAACTAATTATTAAAAAGAAAAGTCGTGTGCCTGACCTGTATCGTTCCGACGAGGAACTCCTTTAAGACGTTTCAAAATTAATTAGCTTCAAAGCCTCTTCAAGAAGAGAGATGTTATTGTTGATGATGAGAATCTTCCAATTGTTTATGAAACAGATCAATAAAATATGTGAAGTGAATGTGTGAAATTGTGAACATGCATAATAACACGAACGAATACAATGCAGGGGTATTTTTACCTGCTCACTTTTGGTTCGCATTTCGCATCGCATGTATTTCAGGTTGAGTTGGAGTTGACTATCACATCACATACAAGCCTTTTGCTTGGTTTCTCCTATATATTTCCTCTGTTTTCCTTATCTTCTCGTCTCGACCATCCTCGACTCCATCCATAAGGATACATGCACACAAGACGACGGGTGCGGCTTTCCACGTAGGAAGGATATGAATAATATAACTTATTCGTAATAATATATATTCCCTTCAGTACGCAAGCACCACTTAGTTAGTTTTCCCTAAAAGGATTCACAATTCGATATAGGTAATATTATGTGGTAGAAATGTATCCTCCCGAAATGAACGTATATGACATGACATGAACGACCATACACATATAGCGCTTAAAGTTATACACAGACTTTCATACTTGTAGTAATAGGATTTTGTTATGCATTCTTATTCCTTATGAAAGGAAATACCTGACGGGACATATACATTTTATATATGGCATATATACTTCTTCTGCTCTGCTTGATTATTATGCTCACTTTATAGTTCTCTCTCTCGTTTCGCAGCTAGCTCTTGTTTTCATCAATAATAATATGAATGTGTCAACTACTCAGCAGACACGATACAAGTCGGAATGAAATCATGTTCAGTTAGGTCGGAATTTGGAATAGAAAAGGTAAATATGAGACTTTTCTAAAAAGATCCCCATGTTATGTATGTGTGTAGGTATGTGTATTTTGCCATACGTATTTTCTTCATGATGTGTGCTCCTGCGTCGACGTCAACATATGTGTCGTGGGAAATAATGAAGTTGGATGGAGTTTACCAATGTAATGTTAATATGAGAAGTAAGTCTGACTGGCTTAAAGCCAAAGGCTTAATCTTTTGGTTTGCGATTTTTAGTGCTGTGTGTGTGCACAGTGCATGCATGCATCTCCTGCAGATCAAAAACACTAAAAGTAATACTTTTACCAGCATTCATTGTCATTGTATATGAACACGGAATAAGACCGGATGCATGCACACTTGTTTCGTAGTATGGCCTGATGTCTTGATTCTTGATAGGAATGATGTGAGAAAGGAAGGATTTCAAAGACGAGTGTCTGCAACGCAGGTATGATCTCCTATTTACTTGAAGAGAAAAGACTGTGTGCATGCACATCTTTTTATTCATATATTTAATTAGACACCTACATTTAAAAACAATTATATATGTGTTGTCACTACCGCTCGCGGATTTCTCTTTGCTGTCAAAGTCGTGGCAAGTCTCTGAAAGACGAAATTAGACATACAGTTTTACGTGCAAAATATTTTTTTTTCAGTTTGTCAGGATGCTATGTTAATTAGTCGGCCGATCCGTTGCTTTGAATTTAAAGCCTTCGGGTAAAACTGATGCGCTGAGTTAACCCTGTGGCTGTCAGTAAAAATGGAGTTTGACAGTCCAGAAGCAGCCAAAGAATTTCCAGGACTTTATCTTGCTGACGCAGGGAAAGCAAGTGATTCGCTGGAATGTAAGCCGATATACTAACGCATTGAATAAATATTGCACTCCAAAAAATGACGTACTAAGAAAGTTATTATCAGTTAATATTCAACAATAATATGTGTATTTATAGATGTGGATGATGGGGACAAAAAGAAGAAGAAAGAGAAAAAAGATTCTAAAAAGGATAAAGGATACTCAGCTTTAGCGGCTGAAAGCTCCCAGGATGAAGATGATCCTAAGTAAAGAACAACACACATTGAATATACGAACGAACGAATATGCGTGTTAATTATTATTATTTTATTTTTGTTTGTAGAAGTCCTGGTAAAGGCATGAAAATAAAAGCTTTTAGTAAACTCTCTGGTAAGAAGAAAGATAAGGATAAAAAATCGGAAAAATCAGAAAAGGATCAGAAGAAAGCAGAAAAGGAGGCAAAGGAAAAGAGGAAATCTGAAGAAAAGGAACGAAAGTCTATTGAAAAGGAACTAAGCTCCACCCCTGGACCTTCAGCTCCTAGACCTCAAATTCCATTTAGTGGGGCTCATCTTATGAAATCAAATAGTCACAATCAGTCCGCTGTTTTAACACCACAGTCATCACTGGATTCAGGAACACCAGTAAAAAGAAGTAGTCTTATATCCAGTATGTCTACTGATGTAGCAGCCAAAGACTACACGCCAACAAAACCTAAGGAAAAATCAGGAAGCTTTAACGTATTTTTGAATGCCCCTGCTCCACTCTTGTCCAAGCTGAAGGACAAAGATAATGTGAAGGACAAGGAGAGCAAGAAAGAGAAAGAACATAAAGACAAAGATAAGAAACATAAAGATAAGGGGGAAAGCAAGTCAAAGAAGGATCGTGAGCATAAAGATAAGGATAAAAAGGAACATAGTCATGCCAGTGGAATGGCGAAAGTCAAATTAAAACTAATGAGATCAAAGAATTCCTTGGACGAGTGAGTTTTCCTTCTTTAACATGTACGATCCTAATTAATTAGTTGTTATTGTTCTTACTACATTCGGTTGCATTGCATGCATTTCTCTCGTTTAGTACTGGCGATTTGCCGCACATTACATCACATCAGTTTCCTGAAGATCCAGAGTCTTTGGCCAAGGAGATCAAAAAGTATGAAGGGCTTCTCGAACAGGCCCATACTCATCTCAAGTCGAGTAAAAAAATTAGCAAGAAGCAAGAAGAGCAGCTGTGGGAGCTGCAACGAACGCTAACACAATTAAAGGTAATATAATAAGATAAATATATTTATGTGCAATTTCAGCTATTTAGAATGCTATTTAAAATACACTAATATCTTCTGTTTAAAGAGAAAACTTCGTTCAATCAATGCGCTCTCATCAGCTACATCATATTATATCCAGACGCATTCTCATCCAGCAGCTCCAGTTCCGGATCGGACAGACTTTCCAATGTCACCACAACCTCCTCGCCCAATTTTTAAGAAATGCGATTCTATTGATGGACACGGTGCTAGAAAAATGATCACGTCAGAAACAAAGTCAGCGCCAGCACCAGTCGCAGATCGTAATACTAGCACTAAAGAAAATGATGCCCCAATTCCACCAAACAACATCCAAGAAATTCCAAAAATTCCAATGCCACCGTCCAAGAATTCGCACAGTAAAGTAGAGAATCACGTTGTGACTTCACCACCGGTGGCAATATCATCCCCACAATCCGTGGGTAGCGATGGGGTCGTCGCTCCATTAAGTGTCGAATCAGCTAAACCTAGGGAGGGAGAGATTGTGCCGCTGACAGCAGCTGAAGAGGTCGCGATTGTACCTGAACCACGGGTTTCAATAACCAGTTTCGATCTTGCATCTCCGCGACCAAGTATCGACACAATTGTCCAAGTGCATCGCTCTTCCGTATCTGTAGAAAAATCCGACTCAGAAGACGTACCTGAATTTGAACCTAAATCTATTTCAGAGGATAGGGACGCTCAGGAAGAAGAAAGTCCAAACAGACGAGCATCAATAAGTAACGAGTGAGTGCTTAGCAGTGCTTTTATGGTCATATATTTATTATAGTTTAAACTGTTTGATAGCATACCAAAAATTTCTTTATTTAACTGCTTTACAGCTCTCAAGATTCAAAGGAAAATGAAAACATCGAGGACGTGTTAGATGATGCAAATAAAATGATTGGATCAATGCACGAAGAACTTATGTTTGAAAATGCAATTGATGTGGCAGGAGGGGAAACCAGATTGAAAAGTAGTGATCGCATGAAGACTTCTTCAAATCCAGTCGGAGATGACTCTGACGTTGAATTTTTTGCGAACGATCCAGAGTTTGACCCGGAAACTAACCTTCCCAACGAAGAGTCATGTCCGGACCCGTTCTCAATGCCTGTGTTTGACACTGCAGAATACTTGTCAATTGAAAACGAGGCATTAGCAATGTTTCATGAACAATTGAACGAAGATTTGCGAAAGGAAAAAAGTGACCTAGAAGAGCTATTGCAAAAACTACCCATAAAAACTCAAAATCCCGAAAACGAAAGGTAAGTTTCCGCTTTGTCATTTGGCTAATCGTCGTTTCAGTTTCATTGTTTCTTTATTGTAATTGCAATTTGTGTCCGAAGTTCTGCCGCTATACCTTCCCAAGAGGATGACGATGATATTAGCGATCTCATGAGTGTGTGGTCACAGGTGAAGTCAGAAAACGACGTTTTATGGGTGAGAACAAGTAATTGTTGTATTTATGTATTAAACAGCATTAGTTTACTCAACCTTTACTCCAGCAACCTTGGGTTAATTATGCTATTTTATTTTCAATATTGATACAGGATAACGTAAATAGGCTAAGACTGGCTGTTGCTGCGTGTAGGGTTGACGAATTTAGACTTCAAACTCGATTTAAATATATTGAAACTAAAGTGTCTGCTCTCTCGCCAGTTACAACAACAACCCCATTACAGACTGAGGGATAGTTTGCTGATTTGAAAAACTCGCATGACATCGCAGGACTAATTTGATTGATATTGGAATTTTAATATTTATTTAATATTTATATTCTCCTTCCTTTTGTAAAAATGTTTATTAATAAGCTGTTACAAGCTACAAATTTTAATATATAGCATCACATTGTTGTGAGTTTTAAATTGTTAGCTGTGTTTTACATATTTTAAACATACCATGACTTTGTCAAAGTTTTAAGAAACAATAAACATTATCAGACAGAACCATCTATTTGTGGAACGAAAACGAAATGGTAATATTGATTTCGCCGTATTTCTGTAGATTTTATTATTACCAAAGTACTTATTTCTCCTTGAGACTGGCGCTCTACGATCGAGTTGTCACGAAGGATGCCGTTTTCCATATTATTGATTAGTGAGGGATCAAAGCATCGCTTGGCTTTAGTGTAAGCTTTCACTCTCTAGATTCCAAAAGGGGTAGAAATAGAAAGTAAAAGAGAAAGTTGTTACATGTTGCATGATATGATCACCTTTTTTAACGTAGATGTGGTTGATAAAGGGTACATCTACTTTCTCTAGCTCAACTCTGTTTTTGAGAAAATAAGCCAAGTTGAAATTTAATTCCCGTCAAATTTTCAAAAATTTAAAACCATGGCCAAAATAAAAGTGTTGACACCGTACAGAAGTCTTGTTATCATTATGTTTGTGTGTGGCGCACTACTCCTTGTGTCGTGGACAGTTGTTGGAATATTTACTTACACACTGTTCTTAGGAAAAAATTGTAAGTTCTTTCTGTGCTTAGCCTGCTTCCTGTTACAACTATTGCGTGCTCTTTACATGAATTTAACTGCAATATGAATCTCGTTGAAATTTCACTTTTAGCGTCAGACGTATCCGGATATTATATGAATCATGCTGATCTAAATAAATTGCCGAGACTCAGCGGTAAGTGCTAAAATGTCACCAGGATAAATATTGGTCAAATCTAAATTCATAAATGTTCATGATGACGAATGAATGTCTGGGAATTTTTAGCTGACAAGAAAACGCTGGTTGTTTTATCGGAGGACGCGCTTCCAAATGCATTTGAATTCCTCAGGTTAAATATGTATCTTCCGATTCAGAAGATTGTACTCATGAAGCCAGGTAAAGCAACTGGAATGGAATTGTAATATAAATGATTTCATCATGAAGACTTGCCACTCATTACTCATGCCAGTCTATTTGCAATTGTATATTCGTACCAGGAGCCAATGACACTGTTCGAGTTTATCCGATTCCCAGAGAAGGGATAATTGGCCTGCGACCGAATTACTCCGTGTCCCTATCTGATATCGGTAACGGCTTCGGTATCGTTTGGCATGTATTATAAATGTTTGCAAAACTGATTATGTTACCCTTATATTGAAATTTGGAATTGTCTCTTTCTCCAGCTCTGATAACAATTTTCTTGGTGTTCATCATTCTGACATTTACTTACATCTTCTCCAACATTAGCAGTACAAAGGCATTGTGGGATGAGGAAAATTGGCTACAGGGAGACGATTTGTCAGTATGTTTTGAAGCCAATGACGATCTTTCTAGTGACGAAGAAATGGAAAATGAAAAACTATTGCAAAAAGCAGAAGTGAAGCGAAAGGAAATCGAATCCACATGAACGAATACGAACGAAATAATACGAATGAAACGAGTGACTGATTTTAGTAGTAACAAGAACCCTTACATTCTGAGTAATTTTACAAACAGTATATACATAGGTATATAATTTTAAATCACACATTTTGCACTCCACAGCTCTCTAGATGAACCAAACCGCACACTATCTTTTTTTGATTGGTATGGATTTATGTAATTGGAATCTCAAACTTTAGGTCAGAAAAACTAAATTAAACTCTTTTGTAGTCAGTAGCCGTCTATAATGGATACTATATTCATATCAAGTTAAATATATGTTACGGATACGAATGAAAGGGATGAGATGTATAACGTTGATTGAAAGATCATCAGGAGAAGTACCTAATAAAGAGCTTTGTCCCTCACTCATTGTCATATTTTACTTGCACGATATTTACTTCGAATAGTTCGAATGCTGTTTCGCGTTCTTTGCATACTACTTCATGATTTTGCATTTCGTATTTCATACTATGAAATTTACGTATATTGGGTGATGATGCGTGCATTAGGATTTAGGATTAATTAAAGTGTCATAAGTTTGCATTTATTTCATGGTTAAAAATTACTAGCCAGAGAAAGGAGGAAAGTTTCAGTTTTTATTGTTTATTGCAGAATTCCATGAAATATTCAATAACTCCCTTACAGTTAGTGAACAAAGCAGTAATTGATATAACATATGTGTATATACATATATAATTTTCTTATTATAACATATAATAAGATTCGTAAAAGTAAATTAAACAGTATCATATGTGTTTAACATTATTCACAATATATTCAAGTAATTGCCGATATTTCCGGCATTTTTCAATGATTACACACACACATAATTTATTGAACTGAAATAGTCATACATTTTAGTATATATTGTTATGTTACGATACAAAGATGTGACAAATCTTTGAAAAAATGTCACCTTCATACTTAAACATAATAATTGATGTAGTAAACTAAATGAGCAAAACAGTAGAATAAATTCCAGTTTAAATTTCATATAATTAATGTGATTCATTCAGGATGTATATTCATTCCAAAAGGACTTTTCCCATCCCTCTTTAGTATATATACGATTCTGCTGACGTAGATATCCACTCGAGTTTCATTTTTTGTCATAAATACACGTATATGTAATATATTGATTGATATAATTACAATTTTTATTAATACATTAAGTCATTATGACCTTAAGAACATAATATTATGTACCATTGTTAAATCTGTATTTGAAAATACACACACGTGACGTCACCATTTTCTTTTATATTTTTTTCTAAAATCAAATTTTTCATTAAACCGCACCTTGTTGTGTCACTTAAAAATTAATTTCGTCTCATGCAACGATGAATGCGTAACTTTACTTTTAATCATTAAGTTGAATTATATTCACAGAGAATGTTTTACACATTGCTGTTAACTGTCATAACCTGAATTTAAATATAATCAATGTAAGGAAGTATAATTTAATTTTAGCAAGTCCACTTTAATATTCGTTTTTTTATTATTGATTGCATTTAGGTACCCTTTTCGCAATAAAGAAAATCAGATTAACATATATATTTAATATCTTACATAGTTTAGATTATATGTAGGCATGTAACGAAATCCCCCAAAAAATCATACTCATTAAAATTTAAACAATATTTAAAGTTTTTGCTTAATTACCGCATCCAGTCCTCGTCCTTCCGTATATTGTTCTCATCCAAACGTACATACAGCATGCATCCCACATTTAATCCCACAAACATTAAATTGCTTCATATAGTTCATCAAAAATCGATCGATTTTTCACACTTAATCTGAAATTCACATACCACAGCATACTTGGGCTTATACAAAGCCAAGTAAAATCTGATACTGTACTGTATTACCCATTTTTTATTTATTTTTGTAAGTATACCTCATGCCTCCGTGTAATTACCTTAATTACGCAATACATATTCACATCAGCATGAGCTACGTTATAGTTAAACCCTTATCAACATATGTAAAAATGTAATTTAGACATAGTATAATCATAATGGCATTCTCAATTCACTTTATAATCCATTTAACAAAAACATATATTATAGCAATTGGTAGAGTACATAATGATTTATGTAGTTCTTAAAATGATCCGTTCTTGTTTTCTTTTGGAAATGCACAAGGACCACGAAGACTCTTTCCACTTTTTGAAAGAGAAGGTGCGAATCATTATAAAAGCTGTAATTCCCATTTTTAAGCAAATTGGTAATCAATCACACAAGAATCATACCAACGTTGTTGCACAATGGCCACGTAATGTAACAATGTGTAATTTATATTTAAGTACTTATAGAACCATTGGTATATTATTAGAATCGTGAGAGTGTGTAATCAAATTCATTTTATGTACATTCACATAAATACAATGCGGTACGAAGAAACGAAATTCAATTCGCACGATATATAATATACTTTGTGTTCTTAACTAATGTACACCGGAAAATCCAGATTCGATTTTTGTTCCAAAATCCAAACACTATTTTCTATGTAACGCAAAGCACATTTTTGGTTGTGCATTGCAATCGTCGAATAGCGTGTGTATGTACATTATCATAGTACCAATAATTACAGTGCCAATTAATGAGCTTTTGTCTGTCAAGTCAATTTGTCGCTTTTGTACAGTTGACAGATTTTAAAAGTTTTCCACAAGTTTTAATTAAGGATTAATGGCAGGAGACATCATTTTCTGATGTAGGATGTTTATATCGGTATCCCTATGTTGCTGTATATATTGTACATTTGAATAATATTTCGTTTAAATGTGTTCGCCCTTGTAGTACTTAACTTGTTAAAAATGAAATCGGTTGTGCTTACAGAATACAGGATAGTTTTTTACACACATACAGATTTTTAGGTATTACTATATTTTTCACAATGTCATACAGATTGATTTGTCTGTGCCATTTCAACTCGACTTCCTTCCATAAGATTAATTAGTTTTATCTTTTGGAAATGGATGCAGGTTACCTATAACGTACTTTTGTAGAAGCATTTTTCATAGATTTACGTGTCTATCTATACACAGTGAATAATATTGATAAATCGAAATTTTTCCAAAAACTACATCATATCCTTACTTTTGGAAGCTTGTGCATAATTTTGTAGACATGTGCGCTATTACTTTTTACAAGTTTATTAGCGGTGTTGCTGTAAGGATCTTACAATAATGTACTATACAGTGTACATACACAATGAGGATTACTGCCACTAGTCCCTGCACAAGCACATACTATATGTAATAGTCACTTGTTAATATAGGCAAAATCATTATAGCACACGTTTTGGTGGCTCATTAATCACGATTTAGTAGTAACATTACAACGAATTTTCCATCAAGTATGTTTTTCCGCTCCAGAGAGTCAATATTCATTTACTTTTAGTTTTGCGTTCGTGGAAGTGACAAAACATTTTTTTTTGTATTTATGTAATACTTTGTCGTAATGATCTTGTTTAGTCTGTACTCTAAAAACGAGTCAACACAGTAGGGGACATGTGAGACTACTTACTAAAAATCTTGTATTAGTCAGATATCCGCTAACATTATAGCAATATCAAGTGATAGCCATTTTAAAATGTGAAGACATACATAGATTTGCAGAGACACAGGTAAAGTACACCTGACAATAATCATCGTGGCAATTAGATGATTGAAGAAGTGCTATTAAAATTTTGTTACATTCCACGTCCACATGTTTCCCTAAAGAAAACTATCACTACTCGATTTGTAAAACAATAGCAAAAAATCCATTACGGATTACATATTACATTGCATCGATTCCCCCCGTTGTGTATTCGGGCTTGTTACTATTTTTATACAGACCTTTAGAATTTCTTCAACGAAGCATCTTATTTTCTCTTCTTTCTCTTCTATTTTTACTAAGTTTGAAATTCCGATTCGTTTCCATCTATTGTTCAATGTAAGATTAAGTTTATGGTTTGTAATATCACATTTTAAATATTGATGTGCATATACGTAACAACACAACATTGCAAATTTCCAATTTTTGTCCAACACGCTCTGAAGCAGAAGGACAATTGACAAATTCCCATATTTTTTTTTACACTTTTTATAAGTATGTATGTAGGTATGTATGTTCCTTATGTAGCGTAACACGAAAACTACCAATCAAACATCACAATCAAAAGAAAAGAATTATATATCTTGACGCAATCACAAAATGTGGTAGTTTCATCATTTTTCCGTACATTCATCAACCTTCATTAGTGGAAAAGGTCATATCCTAAAGAATGCCTATGTGGTACATACATTATCAGATGAATATTTATTATTTGAAAGGGGGTATACAGAGAAAACTCTTCATAAATTCAATACTGTGTGTTCCATTGTCTGTAATGCAATGGGATCATAGCGTTTTTTTAAATTCTTCAATGAAGACTATTTTATATAGAGTCATATAACATTAAAATTGATGTGTATAGTTAGTTTATCTTACTTATAGCTTTAAAAATGGAGTTATTTCACTTTTATTACTCTTAATATACCTTTACCTAGTCAATTTGTTTATCTCTTAAATTTCTCTCAGCGATATAAAACTCAATTTATTATTAATATTTTTTTTAGAAAAATTTTCTCCCACTTATAATCTTATTACATATATAATGAACTTTTCAACGATATACTTCATACTTAAGACAAACTTGCACTATCTGTACATTTCTTTAATGTAGATAGTTGACAATTTAATGCCCTCTCCCCACAGAAATGATGATGTATAATAGATACGCACATTGTAAAAATTAAAGACTTCTAAAGAAGTGGTGTAGCGAGCAGACGAGATTAGATTTCTGTTTGCTTTTCATATATAAGTATTATACATTTTATTTAACATTAAATAAACAATTAAATATTTAGTTTAGTTTTGAAAACCTTACATAATATTAAAAACTTTGCACACGATCTCTGATGACGACTGACAATGTTGCTGACATTTACGTGTCGTGCGTGATATCGTGAGGAAGTACGAGTAACAAAGACAAGTAAATTTTTGTATTGCCGAATTTCCGACGAATAACGTTTGCCAATTTATACATTGTAGGTCAACCAGTATTCAGTACAATAAGTTTTTGTAGAGTTCCTTGAGTTTTATAGGAAGATGTTTGTTTTTCTTAGTTTAGAATTTCCGTTATATGTGTATCTAGTTAATCTAGTATCTGCATTGTATTATATTCTTTTAAAGGTATATATAGGTACTCTAGAGATTATGTGAATTTACGTTTATTTATTTTAGGGAAGGAGGCATTAAATCATTTTACCTTGTTTATTTATATAGAATGATTTTTTATTGAATGGAACAACAAATAGCACCAGAAACTGGGTCACCAATAGCATAAAAATTTTGTCGGATCACTCTACCTGCAGGGGTGGTAGTATTATATACAGGAATTTCAACAGACGGAGGGGACTCATAAGGAGGTAATGGGGGTTCTTCAGACGAGTCAAAACTGGAGTTGTCATCCGCCCCTTCTGGGTTGCTCTTGGTGTGCATCCCAAGCTTAACTATTTCGGACCCACTCATTTCCGCAGCCAGTGACATTGGGTTAACATACAAGTGCGAAGCTGCAGGAGAGGTATTATTATTAGACGTTGATGCAGCAGCAACCAAATCATTTTCCCTGATAACATAGTCCAGAGCATCTTCACCGACAACCGGGGAGATTGAATTGGGACCAGTAGCAGTCCCAGCGCTGCCCCTTCTAAGCCTTGACTCCAAAACAACTTTGGGATCGAATGTTCCAATCTCTTCATCTTCGTCTTGGAGGTAAACACTTTTCGACACTAATACCCGATCCCCGCTCTGCCTCTCGCCCTCACTTTTTCTCGCTTTTTTGGCAAGTTTCCTATTTCTTTGCATCATGATCTGGAGAAAATCGTCTGTATTCTTTTGATGATGGCGAGTTTGGTGTTCGTGTTGTTGAGCACCATCGGTCGGGGATGTTGATGGAGAATTCAAAGTGATATCTTCTAAAGAATCAGTCTCTTCTTCTTCCTCCTCCTCAGCCGCAGTATCAATGCCCTGATCTGGGTCATCGGATGTGTCAAAGACGACACCAAACTGATAGTATTTTGCATACTTTTGGGGATCGCAAATCTCAGCGTGATCCCGTTCATCTATTGATGAACTTTGGAGGGAACCGGGAGACTGAGTGTTCCCTGCAGATGGAGAAGTGGGAGTGGTATTGTTCCGCGAGGAGGCTGACGATGAGGATGACGGCTCGTCATATTTTTCAGGCTCATACTCACTCTTGGTACTTTCATCACTTTTACCAGGAGCGTCGATACAGGTTGCTGAATCATCCGGTTGAATAATGGAAAGTGGAGCGGCGATGACAATTTGATCTGGATTTGGAGTGATACATTTATTATGACGATTATTAGTTATGAGTCTTGACAGCGTGGGCCTTTCACATTTGTGCTCTCTTATCGAGCCAAAAGACGACTCAGCTGGAGTGGTTTGGACAGCAGCAGCGGCGGCATCGTCCAACTCGGTAGATTTATTATTGGCATTGGTATTATTATTGGTAGTAGTAGCAGTCAAACCAGAAATATTTCTCGTGCTGACGACGACGGAAGACGAAGAGGAGGAATTCTCTGGGGAACTTAGTTCCAGCCCTGAGTCATAATCTTTCCCTACGTCACGTTCGGCAGTATTGGAAGTTTTCTCAGCTTCTGAGTGGCTTATTAAAGACGTACTTGTAGAAACAATGCTATGCTTATCTTTCTTACTATTATCAGTCAAATAATTCTCATCTTGATCATCAGACATGGATTTGATTGTTGAACAGGTAGAAATGTGAGCAGATGTGTTGTAGCTAATATTATTGCTACTACTGTTATTACTTTCTAACGAAGCTGATGTTGATGAAGATGATTTCGAAGACAAAAGTGGGGCAACCCTTGAGCAAACACCATCCGACTTGGGAAGACCAGTCCGGCTTCCTTCGTTCTCTTTCATTGCGCTCTTCTTGGATCCGGATCGTCGACGACTTGAAGTCACCTTGCAAATGGAAGATCCAGATTTATTGGATGGTGCAACCCAAGGGTTGCCATACACGTTTTTTTGGTTCTGTTCCAAATTTGAAGCCTTATCATCTCTCTTTCTCCCTTTTATTCTTCCATCATCATCATCATCATCCTCATTGTAATCCTCATCTTCCGAGTCAGTTGTTTCCTCTACATCCCCCTCAAACTCGTCTGATGAGGATGCCCGTGGTATTATAGGCGTGAGAGCATCTTCCCCTTGAGTTTTCAACCATTCCGTAACGGCCAAAGTGATACTTTGTGGTCTCAGTGGTACTTCCCCGGCAGCTTCTTCAACTTCACTTTTAACAGTCGAATCGCGTGATGATGTGGATGGTTGTGGTGGAGTGCTGCTGATAGGACTCATCGCTCTGCCATTTTTAATAGGTTCTTCAACATCTGCTTCTCCTTTTACACCATCAGATATTTCCAAGCAGCTCGATACCTCGCAATTCACCTCCTCTCCCTCTCCTTCCGTATTTAAACCTTCGTTAAGCTGTTCTTGTTCAGTGGGGGTGGTGGTGGCTACCTCAGCTTCGTTATCCGTACTTGCTTTAGGTTCAGCTGGGGCCGCCGCGGATGGACTATTCGATATAATATTGAGAACTTCTGTGGAAGATTTGCTTGTAGCCTCGTTGTTGCCTACTGACGTAAAGCTGTTAGTCGTGCTGGGAGCTTGAACTCCTTGCTCACTTCCTACGACGTACTCAACCTCTTGAGGTAAATCCTCTTCAACCTCATCAATTGATGTTGTACGGTTCATCAAATCTGACTCGGACACAGACAGATTTTCCCCAGGGGCGATCTCTGAGCCTGCTACACTCTGATTAGTATTTAGCGAGTCTGGACTACTTGGCTCGTTCACTAGTGACGGACTCCTTTGCAACTGTAAAGCTTCATAGTGCCCCTCATCAGTCCCGTTTGTAGGTGGGCACTGGACGATCAAGTCTGCAGGCTTTTTGGATGCCGATGATGAGGTTGACGCTGATGAGGATGACGTTCCGGCAGTTGTCTCAGCCCCAGCAGTTTGTTTGGTTGTCAATTGGGAAGAATTCAATAAAGAAGTAAGAACGCCTTCCGCTTCCTGTGGAGACGGAAAAGAAGAAGAAGAACTGGAAGAATATGAACTTTCCTGGACTTGCTGACCCGATTCGACAGACACTGTCATTTGGTTTTGGCTCTCCTGTCCGTTCCCCTCCTGACTGGTATCATTAGAATTAGAACTATTTTTATTATTTTCTTCTTTTTCATCTCCATTCCCCATCTGCTGCCTTTGTCTTTTACAATTGCGATCATTTCCTGATAAATTAACTGACTCATTCATCTCCGAGTTGGTTTTGTTTTTATTATTCCCGTTGTTGCTGGACAAAGCAGAAGCAGAGTGGGAGTTTTGCTTCTTCTTTTTCCCACTGCCCTTCCCCCTTGGCATACCAACTTCGGGGCTTTCCCTTTTGCTATTATCATCATCAACGAAATTTTTTCTGGATGCCAATTTTGATTGGGATCTCATTAAAGACGCGCCCTCATTAACGGGAGATGATGTGCTTGACTCATTAGTCGAAGACGGGCATGATGATTCAGTTGATGATGATGATGATGATGGAAATGACGTAAGAACCGCTACTTTCCCACTAACATCTTCCTTCACATTGCTCTCCTCGCTACTGCCGCTGTTTGTGACTTGTGCCTGTGCTGCTACTACTTCCACTGCATCTGGTGCTGGTGTGGGTGATGGTGTTTGGGGAGTCACCGCCGCAACTTTTTCAGCCGCTCCTGTTCCTGACGTTTCTTGTTTCAATGGTCGAATTTCAATTTCCTTATTCATCTTGTCGGGACTTTCAAGCGTTAATGACGCTGCCCCCATTATAATTTCTTCACTCTGGATGGAATATGGAACTAGCGGTGATGCTATTGATGATGGTACTCCCTTCGATTCACACGTTGCTGGTGTTGATATTGGGGTTGTCGTGTCGGGAACGAAGTCTTCTGATGCAATTATATTTTCAAGCTTTGAATCAAAACTTTGTTTTGTTGTTGCTGCTTCTGAGCCTGTCACCCTGGCCCTTTCTGCTTTTCTCGTTGTTCCCTTCTCCGTCTTTACTACTAAACTTTCATCATAACAACTTTCTCCCTCCTTTCCCATCTCGTTTGATTTCTCTATTGGTCTGTTGTTTCCCTCGTCTTCTACGTCTTGTCTGGTGCTCTCGACGTCACTGGTTCTACGCTCCTCTAAGGTTACTCCTTCAGTTAGATCTTTGATTCCTGTGGGGGTTGCTGCGATGATGGTGGTTCTTGAAGATACTGTTGTGCCAGTTGAAGTTTCACTGGTAGAACCTTCATCTGTCAACTGAAATAATATATAAAAAGACAAGGGATTCAGATCGATTAGTTGTGATTCCACTGTAGATATACATACATAAGTACGTACACTACGTTATATATCAAAAATGTTAAACGTGGTATCAGCCTCATCAGCAGTATTTGCATTTTGAATCTCAATATAAAATCGACAATGGTAAAACATCTTGCCGAAATCCCGTGTTTATATGCCGTGTTTACATTAGATTCCCTTCTTTCACATTCTGCAATGCACCTCTGCAACCCACTTTTCCCGTTGCCATTTTCCCAATTTATACAGACACTTTGTTGTCTGTCTGCATACTGGACTAAAGAACTACCTCGGGAATAGAAATGAATAGGACTATTGTGAAAATAAGGTGATTCGGATACTCCACATTATCCTACCTTTATACCAAAAAAAACTCTTCATTCCATTTACCTATGTGGAATGGATACGTTACGTTTGTATCTGTCAGCTCTTAATTTGTAGATGAGTCAGTTTACAACAGCGAACTTTTTCTTTTCTCTCTTGTTCCCTGTGCTACTTACCGTTACGTCTCGTTTCATTCTATTCATGTTCAGGGTGGGGGATGCATGAAATGCTGTTCTTTCAAGCATTCATATAGGAGCGCATACACTACTACATAATTCTCAAAACGGATATTTTTCTTGTTGAAAATAGTATAAATTCCAGTTTTATGCATTAAACAACATATTGTATAGCATAGCGTTTGCCCGTGTTTATCTTCGATACTTTTTGTACTCTCTAGCTCCTAGGGTCGGTGTTTGTGTAAGTCTTATAAAAAGTCTTTATGAGTATGCATTGCATCGCATCCGTTGTTATTTAGGTAGATATAAAAATACGTCTGGAACTGGTTTTGTGTCATTCTTCCACTGTCTTGCTTGTTCTCTTGTGAAAGATTGTCTTTCACTTAAAGTAAATGAAGGTATGCCTGTGCACATATCTGTTTTTCTCTCGCTCCGTATTTTTTCAACAAGAAACTTTCTCTTTTGAGTCAGTCTCCCTGTTAGTTGCTTCCTAAAAAAGGAAAAGGAAAAGAAAAAGTCATTGAAGAAAAAAAGAAAGGGAGTAAGAGTAGTGGAAGTGGAACAAAAACGAAGAGATTCAGCCAGCATACATCCACCCAAAGCGAGAGACAGCGGAGAAGAAATAAAGGTAGTATTTTCCCCCCTTGTACGAAGTATTAGTAAGCAGTCATGTGTGCTAGCTAACCAAAACTTTTCTCATCTGTAATATGGCAATTTCGCTGATTTACTGACATATGTCTTGCATCTTACGACAAGAAAGGAAAAAAATAGGGAAAAAAGTCCACCAGTAGTGGTGGTGGGTATGGAAGAAGGACATTGGGAAAAAACGTACACCGCTCGCCCGTGTACTACAACATTGCCCCGCGAGAGGAAATAAGGCATGTTGTAACGTAACAGTTGAGGATGAAAACAGAAGGGCTCATAAACTATTACAGAGTAGGAACGTGCACTATCACCATATCGTCAACCACGGGAGTGATTCAAGTTATTTAATAGGTATAAAAAAGGGGAAAACTTTCCTGCGTGTTTTTCTCCTTGTTATGCGTTATGAAATGAAACTGGCATCTCTTATGACAAGCTTTGGCAATAAATATTCCTGTCAAAGTTGGATACTACCTGGGCAAGATTCACATTGGAGTTAAAAGTTTCTTAAAGTGACACTTTCTGACCTAGTTTACCCTTTCTACCATCAAAGTGGAAATTCGATTTAGCGGCAGCGGCTTGGGCGTGGATTGTTAAAGGAGGGGGAGATAGCACGTTGATTCTTTGCGTCGCTATTTTCTCCCCACCAAACGTTCATAATTGAAAAAGTCTACTAAATTATATAATAGTCGTATATGGTGAATTTACATTCAGAGAATATATGTGACACGAAGATAACGATCAGAATTCCAAATCCAAAGGTGGAAAAGTACCATTGTAAGCACATTATCATAACAATCCTAACCTTTCTACCATGCCTCCTAGCTGTAGGACGATTACGGTAATGCAATGCAATTGCCGATATGCAAATCGGAGGAAATGGTCGTTTTAGGTGGTGACCCAATTTCCCGTGAAAGCATTCCAATAGTAATTACAGATGCATCAAGAAAGCCTGGAGTAAAGTAAGTACGTACAGAGGAGTAGAGTAGGCTGTTACGTGGAAAAGTCGAGACTTAAACCTGTTCTGACTGACATGACAGTTCTCTGTCTGGTGGTGAATAATGCTTACATAAAACATGCACACGGATTGGTATGCCTGTTTCTCGCGGAGTATAGCTGAGTATGTATATAAGAATTGGACCGGCACAAAAACCAAGCTCAATCTACAAGGTACATTTATCAAAAGGACAGGAGATGTCAAGAAAAGGGAAATGAGAACTTTCCTCCAATAATCTAGCGTATACTAGGCTCTCGACTGTAGTTAAATCTACATTGTGCACAAATGCCACATGCCGTATATTATAGGTATAGGGCTGCGTGGTCCTTTTGATTTCTCCGTATAGCTCAAACCTATGTTTACTCTCTTCTCTCATCGGGAATAGTAAGAATTAAGCGGGAGGAAGAATAGAGTGAAAAACGGGAAAATCAATACAGTCTTTGAGTCGTTGAGAAATAAAGTAGAGTCAGGCGAACCAAAAGACCAGTAGAAGCTATTATTATTATGATGGTCTTACCAAGATACTTCGCACTTAATATGTGTCACCTCTTTTCTTTATTCTCCCCCACAATCTTTTATATATGGGTGACATATAAAGAAGAGTTGCAATGTGATAGTATCATCCCTTCAACTCTAGCTTCTCCATACCCTGAGCCTTGGTCATGTTTTCAGCGAGTTGACTTCAATTTTGGATTTTCGTGGTTGCAGGATAGGAGTAGGAAGGAGCAGTATTAGTGCGAAGCAAGCATCTTTATTCACGATATATATAAAGGAAATTTTTTCCTGCTTAATATTATGCTCGTCTTGTGTGATGGCCCTGTACACATTAATACTGTGGCTTGGCTTCCACTTTCATAAAAAATTTACGGATGAGATATAAGAAACGACGACAGGCGCTCGTATACTTTCCTACCGAATAAAGGATCTATGGGGATTTATCTCTGAGCTGATCCTGATGGACTGCGACTTGCAGACTGGGTTTAGGAAAAAACGTGTAGTTCATATAGCAGGCTGTATGGATGGTTGCGAAGGAGTTACAATTATCGAACATTTCTTCGTGGAGAAAAACTTGACAGAATTCTCCCAAGCGTTGAGCTCAATCAAATGCTAACTTTGTCCCATATTTTCCAGTAGCACTGCGAAATTGGATACATCCAATTAATAACAAAATTAATAGTTTCCGAGAAAAATATATTGTAGGAACATGCTGAAACATGGTCACACTAACTTATCTATCCACCTTTTCATATGCTTTCAGAAAAACATGTCAACTGTGCTGCGGTAACTGCAATGATTTTAACAACACATATTGAGACACATAATATGTCAACTACAAATTCAATAGAAAAGCAGGAAACCTTGCGCAACCTGGGTTAAATGTTCGAATTCTGGAAATGTGGCAATCCGCGGTTTCATTATAGAACTGCAGATTGATTCAATAATTATATACCTGACTATGAACACATAGTCATAACAAGAGAAGGATACGGACGGACTTGGACTTATAATACTTCAAACTTTGAACTTAACCAACGGAAAACAGGAAGGAAACGTTGGAAGAGCACGTACTTCGTTTTAGCTCACAATACAATAGCCATTTGAACCCCTCACGTTGCATTTTGTCAAATACAAATCAACGAAATATGACGAAAGGCATCGTCTTTCAAGAAAGTTTTTTCCGATTACGGTATTTTATCTCTGATTACGGTAGGTGCCCTCATTGTCTCGGCATTTATTATAGGAAATCATAATTGGTATTGATGCATAAAAATATTGTAAACTATATAGGAATAAGGACTATATACTCTTCCTTACTAATACAATGGGTAGGTTCAGGTTCTGACAAACGAATGCAAATACAAATCGTAAAATTATGTAGGTGACAGGGAAGAAAACCCGCGTAGAATTATGCATGAAATATAAAAAAGTAAGTCACGTCACAAATGAAGCACACATGTTCCGACACTGCGATTCATTTGAACAGGTTTATTCTACATCATCTCGTATATATTATGCCATCCTTTATTGCGTTTTTAATACTCGTGGAATGGTTAATAATAAAAGGGGCATCTCTCCTCCTGTTTCCCAAACTATATGCCACACTTTACTAACTTGAGCATTCATGCTATATGTTTGATATATGCCAAGAACCCATTTGTCACCAAAAATGGAAGCGCCATTATTACCAGATTAAGTAGACGGTCTCGCTCGACAGACCTCTCAAGCAGAGACCTGCCTTGAATTTGGGAGGTACAAATACAAAAGTTAATGTCAAGTTGGGACGAGACAATGATTTATCACCTTTCCCCCTTTAAACAAGGACTATAAATGCGTGAATACTGAATATACAAGAAGCAGTAATGCCTTTACGTTTGAAAAACAGTCATCCATTTTCAAATTGGTCTAAGCAATAAACTACACAGAGATATGATTTTTTTTATTGTTTACATTTCTTCTAGGTCTGAGCTGATCATTAACTTTCATGATGATTCTATGTTACATCCTCTGTTACAACTACAAAACGCTAGAGCCAGCGTGCGATGCATATCTCGATATTCGAGAGAGTAATATACGTATTCGGTCTGGATACAACTGGATGAGAGAAACGAGCAAAAATTCATCGTTTAAATATTCCGAAACTTTAGACAGATGGAAAAACGGGTGAAATGCCAAACACAAATATATCCACAAAATATGTGCACCAGTTTTTTGTGTTCTTGTACATGATCTAACTCTCCGTCCCGAAATGTATCACGTACCTTCGTTGAAATAGGCTTTACAGATATTATATAGAGACAGGGTAATGACCTCTCTCCCTTTTCTTTCGTCGACAGCCCGTTGGATGGATGTTGGATTTCACAACTATTTTCAGCTTCACTAGTTTGTAGAGTGACTACCTCGTTAACATTTAAATTGTATCTTATGTTTATTTCTAGAGAGTGCTTATTCTCCAATTTAAATCAGCAGTTGCATACCAGCTCCCGTAATGCACGTAACATGTCACAATACAACAATACTATGTATAAATACTTCCTACACAAAAGTACTCATCACAAAGGTACAACATGATATTCCGTTTTATCCAAACTGACATGTGTTTCAAGTTCCAAAAGTTCTTGAAACTGAAGAGGTTTTCAGCTGGAGCCTTTAACCTTGTTGAAAGCAGGAGCTGCTTGGAATTATCCAATATTTGGGGGACAATGTTATGTTCGTTCCTCCGCTCCGGTTCCCGTTTTCTCAACTGGCTTTCTTTGAGTATGACCTTAACGTTTTGGAGGAAAGACTGCTCGAGAATAAATTTAAATAATTGCTTCTTGAAGACACTACACTGCACTATTCACCATGCAATATATTGTGCTCACCAGTAAAACAAAAATAATGTGCTGAATGCAAACCGGAGACGGAAATGAGGACTGATATTGAAATATAGTTACATGGTTATCGAAGGATACGATTCAATACTAAAAATTAGGAATGACGTTCGGCTCGCATCTATCCCAACGCCTAGGTGGTCAGAGATGAGCGTTTTGGAACTGAAACTGTGAACGATTAAGGCATATCAGCAAAAATGACTATTTCACAGTGTAAATCCTGAATCTACTGCGTCGTTGGAAAATTGGGAGATGAACACATGTATTCTCACTGTTTTTCCCCAATGCATCTTTTCCGTTCATTCTCGAAGAAACTGTGTGTATCGGATTTTTTTGTCTGTTTTTCCTTCCGGATGTGTACATAGGACGTAATAATGTGATGAGGTAACCTTTTTGATACTCGAGTCAGCTTAAAACTTGAATCATGGATTGGATAGAAAAAATGACTGTGCATGTTTACAAAATGTGGTCGGAAACACCTACTTTACTTGGGTTAGCTCCGTTTTTCTTTGCAAGTGAAACTGACATTGATATACATACCTACAGTTTCCACTAAAGAAAACAGGGAAAACCAAGCCATGTGCGATATTCAATCTGTCAGTAGCACAGAAACTGAATCGTAGTGTGTTTACATAGTATTCACGAAGACAGCAGTCAAGGCGATTCTTTTTATTTGCATAATGTGGCTTTCCATCCTCCTCCTCCACCAGTTCCAAAATAACCCCAACTAATCCGACGTGTCTTACCATTGTAGAAATTTAACTTGGATGTGCGGTATAGCATGCATTATGGAGAAGAAACGGATGAAAGTTACAATGTTAGAATTATCCTGAGATTTTAGTGTACAAGCAGAAGAGTAGCTATTTTGCGAAACTGCATCGGATAAAATGAAAGATGTACGATGATCTTCACAACAGACGTTTCCATTCCAATAAATCCATTTCTACTAAACCTTTGGATTCCATTGATGTCACGGAAAGCTCAAATGCATCACTCACCCTCGAGTTGAAACATAGATCAGTCAAATCTCAAATCCGATTCCAACTCCTTGTAGAATATCCATTTAAAAGGATCTGCCTAAATGACAAGTAATGAAAGTGGAGTTGTTGAAAACCAATCATACACCATTTCAGCTTTGATGATGCACTTGCTAAAAATGCATACCGAATTTGAACGTGCAGAAATCGAAGGATATCTGCAGAACACATATATAATATAATATTACTACTGTCAGCAGAACGAAGGTAGCCCACGGGATCTGTGAAATCCTTTCATATGCATACACGTAACCCATTCCCTTATGCACACGAGATATTGGCTAGCTTCCCAGATATTTTAGTGCTCATGAATATTTTTTATGTTTCTAAAGTGTTTAAATGAATATAAGACTCTGCTTTATTATCATTAACATTCCTTTTATTTCTTACCTCCAAAATAGTCTCTTCGCTCACACAAAGTCCCGGTGTACAGACACATCGCTATACTTCTTAATCGTTTCGAGTGAATGCAGCCGTCACCGGGTAATTTATGCTTTTTCATTTGGACACTCATACAAAGATAGTTCCGTAACGAACGAGAGCGTATGCATTTCCCATGAAACAAAAGGGGTGTATATATTCTTACCTCACATGACCGCAAGGTATTCCGAACGATACGTAGTTTTTGGTATGATCTCCCCTACACAACAACTTTAACGGCAGCAGGACGGAACTTTATTCATGGTGTTGTTTAACTACGTTACAGGCAACCTAGCATGGACCCAGCCATCTACCGTGACGTAAACTTGGTTTCGCTAGGACCAGCAACTTCGTGTAGTGTTCCAACAAATTCATATAAAAAGGCTTCCAGCAAATTCATATAAATCAAAACTTTCGATGCAATTTGTGCACATTCATTAAATCTCTAGAAATACTGTTGCGAATACGAAAACGAAACTTTTTTTTGGGAGGGGGGTATAGGTCTACATAAAATGTAAACCTGCATGCAGTGAATTACACATGTTTGCCGGAAATCGAGTTTTAACCTTGTGTTCAACAAGATACAACCATGCATTGAGATATTTCATGTCCTTTATGTACGACTTACGACATGGATCATGATCTCCGCTGATTTATGTATGAACAAGAATAAATGATTGAAAATGTATTCCATGTAGCAGGGAAGGGACAACTTAAGTATAATAATATTACACTGAAACCTTGCAATTTCCTCAAATTATGCATGGTAAAAACTCAATACTTAGAGGATCCATACTTTTAATATATCTTCGATCCGCACCAGCCAAAACTTTTTTCCTACAGGCATGCTTTTCCCTACTTTTCTTGGGAACTTTAAAGAAAAGAAAAAAATTCCAATCTCAAATGTCACTTTTTTGGTGAAATTGATGGGAATAAAATATTTCTCAGGGCTGTCACTAGCAGAAAAGACTTTCACTTGCAAAACGGCATTTTCTCACTTTAATGTTTACTTTACCCTGTTACAAAAAGTAAGGGCTTCCTATATCTTTCACGATATGCAACCTAAATATAAAATGGGCGTAGTGAAGATCAACGGAATGTAATAATACGATACGACCCTATGTGTATATGCTCGTTTCCCTTTCATTGCTATTCCAAGTGATAACTAAACTAACTACATACTTTATATGAAAATGAGGATTCTGGTCCCAAATCTGAAATGGGAGATATATCAGCTCAATAACAGCACTTTCAAATAATTTGGGAACCCTCTATAATTTAACTACTCGTTCAATTACACGATTCTTTTAAAGTATTTCCGCGTAAATTACATAAATCCGTTGAATCCAGATATTAAAAGAGTTTATTTTATATGCATCACTACTTCATGTTTCGTTTTTAGTCCTAGGGATAAGTATCCCCGTTCCGAGAATCATTTAATATCCCACACGATATATTTCCCTAGGGAAAACTTCTTATGCTAATGCGAACTCTCGGCATAAAATCTTTACGGTTTGGGAAATGTTTGAGCATTTCGCTGTAAATAAAATTCCCACAACTGTGCAACTCTCGTGGACGTAACTACGTCTACTTCAGTTGGAAATGTAAAGTTACGGAACAAGTGATTTTCGTGGGTGCTCTAACGTAACACTTTCCCCAAAACTTTCACATTTAGGACAATTGTGTTTTCCAGGTTTGTGGTCGCTTGCTCGACGATCCGTTGGTCATATAATCCGTAGCTACGCACAAAACTTAGTTTTAGTTTTTAGTCCTGATCCGGTTTTGCGTAAGTAGGACCTAACCAACCGGTGAAACCAAACCATGACATTGCAAAAGTTAAACTAAACATATTACTTGACTTTTACTCTAACCGAAAACGAACGCCCTAAGTAAGTAGATATATGAATACGACATTGCATGGGCTGTATCTGTATTGTATCTGTAGTGGCCAGTCCTACATTCCTTATATATTTTATGGTTTACATAGTCTGCCTTAATTAGAAAATCGTTCGAATATAATAAACGCACGATTTTAGTTTCAGAATGTTTCGTTCTTCTAGAATTTAAGGGATTGCAACCAACAATAAATCAACATTTCGCATACTAGATAAACCATCAGCGTCGTATAATATTCAGCTTCCTGTACTAATTGGCGTCGAGTTGAATGTACTGAATCGGTTATCACCAGACTGACAACCTGATTTAGAGTTTTATACCGAAAGAAACAAAGAGGTGACTTATTCTAGCTTAATTCATTTAAATTACAACTGCAGCGCTCTCAATCTACTTGACTAGATTCCAAAATCGGCTTGGGTAGCTTGAATTCATTCCCCCAATATAATTTTGCAATACATATTTCCATTTTCCATATTTTCTCACGAATCACCTACTAACATGGATCGGAAAATAAAAATGCGAGTATGAATTTGGTCGACATCAGAATATGCACCCTCTTTGAATATTAGATCACATACATTTATTTTGTTGGATGCATAGAATAGAACCCGACAAGTGCAGATTTTTTAAATGCAAATTTCCTCACTCTATCCTATTTTGGTCGTGGTTGTACTATAGTCATTCCCCGAGGATTATTTAAAGGAAAATTCATTTTATTGTCCTTGCATTTATGCAAAGCTGACTTAACTTTCCACTTTCCTCCCAACCACACATCGGGAAATGTGTATGTTTATTCAAAAAACAGGGATCGAGATGCCCTTAAAGCAATAAACAGCAAAGTTGCATCAGCCTCGTCACTTAACTGTTTAATCATCCTTGTTCCGAGCATAGGAATTTCGCGCAAAGTGCAATGCAGTGTATTCCCCCTCCTACGTACCCTTCTAATGCGTAGCACGCTTTGCGTCCTGACATATTCTCCAAAGACCTCTGTCTGTGGGTTTTCTTGTTTATTGTCACTTGCGGATGTTATGATAATGTGAAAGCACTATCGTGTGTGCTTCACACTTACAACAACTGCACCGAAACCTCTCAATTCATTTTGCCGTCTAGAATCCTGGAAGACGTCATTTCGGGAAAGCTAATGTGGCAAACTGTTATGCAGACTTTACACTGGAAATCCCTTTTGTTTTCGTTTACCCTTGCCATCACTTTTTCCCCTTTTCTTTTCTTGTATACCCATCACATCCACGACGGGTGAGGAATAATAAACAGGGCGAGAGTTAAAACTGAAAACAGCAACTTTCTGATCTCCTCACTACCTTAAGTTGTCATCTGAGCTTAAGTACACCATCCATCAAAAGCGGTGGCGGCGGTGAACGTGTAATTTTCCTTTTGGAAAACATGGATTCTCCACCTCAAACTCGTTCAATGTAGAGCCGTGTTTGCCACTTTTGGGACAAGGAACCCAATTGACGAAAGAGGAACAGAAGGAAAGAAAATATTATGCCCGTTTAGTTCACCAAGTGCCAATAAGGAAAAAGCAGAGGAGCAGGAGTAGGAAACATACGTCGTGTAATATTACTTTCTCCGGGTAAATTAGATTAGCCTAGATTGCCATAAGATCAAGGGACTCATAGTGGATGTAGGAGTGAAAAGATGAAAAATTCCAAAGAGGAAGACTTTCCAATCCGACGTAAACTTTCTATGAACATTTAATGGGTAATATATATACTTATATTGCGAGCAAAAAAATAATTTTGTGCTGTGTACACACAGCTCAGGTGCTTTCGTCTCCTGCATGCTCATATGGGTTTAAGTGCAAAACTCGGTAAAATAGTAAAATGATGCTCAAATGCGATTCCTTAGCGGAGCCGAGTTGAAGGTGCTGGAATGGTGCACGTAAAATGTTGATTTTCCCTACATATTTTTTAGACTCAATTCTACGTATTTCTGTTCCAAAACTGGAAAACGTCAAGCGAGCACCGCATATACCTAGGATGCTCATTTCACGGCGCTGGAATTCCAAATACGGCACCATTCCACATGCTACGAGTAGAGTGACTGATGGCGTGTACTCACATGTGCGCCTTGGTAGACTCTTGGAAGCGTCATAGTGTGTTCGATATACAATGAGAGTGGAGATGTGTGTGTACATATTACGTAGTTGGGTACTCACTTATTTCCCTCATCGTTTTCTACTTATCAAAACACATTCCACGTTGTGTAAACATGAGAAATTCATAACCTCGCATTTTCCCTCACATTCTTTTCCACACACACACACACACACTATGCTCCCCTTTTACTTTAGTTTTTTACTTACGTCAATCCGATCAGATAAAATGATTGAAACTGAAAATCTAAAATCAATAAGCTTTCCGTTTACCATTTCTCCAGAGAACATGAACAAGGGAGGATGGAGGGATGCTTCGTAGTCGACATGCATGAGGTTTTCTTTCAATCACGTCATAATACATGAGCGATTTATAAAGGAGAAACAAGAGTAAAAAATGCATGCCGAATGTAATAAAGTAGTTTTTAGAAAGGGGAAGGTAAAGTGGTTTTGTTTGTCTTATTCCAAAATGAAAGCGGGTTTATTTGTGTACAAGTAGAAGACAGGAAAGCGACACACAAACATTTGGACAGAAAACACAAACAAATTGAATATATTCGTAAAGAAAAAAGTGAAGAAACCCCATTTCAAAACACCTCTTGCACTAAAGCTTCTGTTTGTATGTAGCGTTTTAGATCTCTAAGAGTAAATTTCTGTCAGCGTTTATATGAAAAATGCTGTGATAATATATCAAATGTGTACTTGTTTATATGATGATATGTCTAGTTTATAGTACAAAAATGGAAGAAAACTAATTAGTGATTGGTAAATTAATTAGCTTACATGACTGAGCAAATATTTGGTCATTACCATTGTAAACTGGTGGGCCATACACATAAGCTGTGGGATGAGGATACACATGATACGGAGTAGATCCAGGTGGAGGTGGCGGTCCAACATTCGGAGCAGTTCCTAGCGCTACAGGTGGTAGGGGCGGTGGTGCTGTTTGAGTTGTGGGCTGTGACTGGGCCGAAGGTGGAGGGAGTGGTGGGGGCATGTGATGATGTTGGTGGTGATGATGATGATGATGATGAGGTGAGTTTTGGGGATGCTGGGGATGATGGGGTGGATGTGGAGGCCCGTGATGCCTTGGATGATTATGATGCGGATAGGTAGAATGATGTTGGGGTGGCCCGTGATGTTGATGGTGGGGGTGATGAGGTGGGGGATGATGATGCATGTGATGGGGGTGATGAGAATGATGTGAGTGATGAGGAGCATGATGATGATTATTGTGGGGATGATGGTGATGGTGGCCGGGGCCACCTTGGGATGGTGGGGGAGGATGTCCCATGTGATGCATTGGAGTGGCGGGAACCAAGGGAGGAAGTGGCATTCCATTAGGAGCCGCAGCAATCATCACAGGAGGGCACCCAACCGGAACAGGGACAGTAGTCATTACGGGTGCTGACCCTACAGGAATTGCTTGGGGGTGCAATCCCGACGTTGTAGCAACAGGGTAAGACAACCCGGTCGTTAAATGAGGATGATGATGATGTGAGCTAATGACCATGGCGCTAATGCTTTTTACTGCAGCAGGATTACTATTAGCAATAGCATTAGGGACAGACAGGGGTAAAGTTGATGTGTCAATCTCCATTGTCTTTGGTACAGGATTTTCCTGTGAAGGACTCGTCATTTGGGTACATGTTGTTGCCGGCGGGGACACTTTGCCCGACGTCGTAGAGGACGCAGAAGATAACACCGATTCTGACGATGAGTACTCTTCCTTGTCCTTACTCAAGTGGAGTTTTTCTACCCCTTTCACAATCTCATATGTTTTGTTCGCCCCTTCATTATTGTTGTCCTCCTCGTCCCCTTTCCCGTCATCTGATGAGCAGCACGGCAAAAGTACTCCGGCCTGAACAGTGTGGAGTTTTTCTACCCCTTTCACAATCTCATATGTTTTGTTCGCCCCTTCATTATTGTTGTCCTCCTCGTCCCCTTTCCCGTCATCTGATGAGCAGCACGGCAAATGTACGCCGGCCTGAACAGCATCTTCGGATGAAGATTTTTGTGCAGTGTTCTGTATACAAGCGGGACTGGGACAAATGGGGTCATCGATTCCTGTAATCCGTGGACCCTCTTCTTCCGCTCCGATGGAGCTACCCTGGCTCGTAGCAGGACTTGCTTCATCCCCAGCATTGCTTCCACTGTCAACCCCAGAGTCCACCCTGATCACCTCTTTGCTAGAGATAATGACCTCAGGATTTGATCCTTCAGCCCCTGGTGTGGGAACAGTAGAGGAAGCAGGAGTACTAGAAGAAGTAGTAGTATCAACAGCACCACCAGCAGTTGCTGATGAAGAAGTAGTATCACTATTTGTATTTGGATTAGTAGTAGTAGCTGGACTCGATTCCAAACCCTGAGCAAAAACGTTAAAACAAGAGAGACAGAGAGAAAAAGTTGATTAAAATCAACGAACGAACGAACAACGTGGGTTTTAACAAGAGAATCACTCGCTTTACCACCAAAACGATTGATCTTGATACGGTATTGCGTTTGCAGCAAATTAGCACAGCAAAAATATACATAGACAGCAGCATTTTTGTTGACAAGTAGAACATGTAGCAGAACTATTTTTAGCAAAAAGCTGACATTCTAAACCTAAGCTATAATCTGCAAAAATATCTAATACATAATACTGTAATGGGTATGAATATTCTACTTTATTGGTGACTTCATATGGCTCAGTCAGTCAACCGGAATTGAGACATTTTCAAATCCGTTTTTACTTTTACCCTTGCTTGCCCCCACGTCTCCTAACAAATACGCCTCTATTTCCCAAAACGTTGGGCAGAGTTACAAGAAGGGAAACTTTTCCAGAAAACTGTTTAACAACGTGTCTCTACAGAAATCCTCCCCTGACTCCAATTTTCAATCCGAAAGTAGCTTGAAGTATTCGTCGGAGTCATCATTCTCTATGAAACTACTTAAAAACAACTTGAGCATTCTTATTAAATGACTCTCATGATTACAAATCATTCTAAAATAGGCTTTTCATCATCATCACCATCTCCGGCGTCATCATCATTATGACGAATGAGATGATGCTGCTTAAATGTATAGTGCTGCTGCTACTACTCGCATTTTGCAATAAGTCAAGTAGAAATCACAAGTACATACACATCCTTCCACCTTCTACTTGTTTTTAACAAGCTTTCCCTACCCACTTTCTCTGATTGGGCTTTTCCTAAAGTTTTCGGCGAAAGGTCAAAAGTCAATTACATTTTCGGTGGAAACATCTCCCCAAAACGACTTTTCCTCGGCACACCACATCTACTTCAAACACGTATGCACATACATCATATACAGAGGGGAGCTTTTAATCATCACAGCTAAAACAGCCTTCTACGTTGTAACATATAAACTCGTCGTATTTGTAACGTATTAGAGATTTTTTGTACATAAAAATAATATAATTGTCAATGAATGTTCTCCCAACTCCAGAACAGCAGCAGCAGCATTGTAACTTTCACTTGGAGAAAAACTTTGAAAAATATAAAGTTTTGCGTTCGCTTCAAAGCATAGCCCCTTTCTCTCTGTTCTCTCTTGAAAAATAGAAAAAATAGAAGAAAGCAAGCGAGTTGGTTTCCTATATTATGCTATATAGACTACCGATCATCGTCTACGAACAACGTCTTAGTGTCTGTCTAAAAGGT
This sequence comes from Dicranocentrus wangi, assembly GCA_036850665.1. NCBI lineage: Eukaryota > Metazoa > Arthropoda > Collembola > Entomobryomorpha > Entomobryidae > Dicranocentrus > Dicranocentrus wangi. The sequence continues at coordinate 4,409 of JAANSN010000443.1, read as the reverse complement.
CCATTATACTAGTCTAGTTATTTTCAAGGAAATAATGAAAACAGAACGAGAAAAATTGTCACAGGGTATACTAGACACAGACACACACATATTACATATATACATCATTGCATATTAAAAATGTGTATAGTAATACAGTATATGTATATTTTGGTCTATATATCCCTACTTCAAACTACGTGTACACCCCCGTGTAGTCACTACTCTTGTGCGGGGTACTATTTACAGCCACAGCATTTGCAATTGTTTGTTAAATGCAAAAAAAGCTTTAGAAAAAACTGAAGCCGGCAATGCTAAGGGTAGGGCAGGGTATATAGATATACTTTTTTACAAAGCTATGACATATAAGCACCTACAGTAATTGTATTACTTGAGTGTAGGTATATCATCAAAACATTAAGAACGTCAAGAAATTGTAGCAGAAGCGACTTTCTTGTTCCCTTCTCCGCTTTTTTATTCCCCCAAAAGTCGTACATCACACGATATATTTAGCTGCACGGACAAAAAAACAAGGGATTCGAAAGAAAATAGGAGAAAGGAGAATAGGACACCGATAAAATTACGGCGGGATGAGAGAAACGAGTGTGTATATCTTGGAAACACAAGTTTGTGGCTTGGCACAAATACTATTTTCTCCTTTCCATAAAATGCATGTCGAGGGCAAAACTAGGAAATCGTAATGCACTACCATTCCAACTCCTAATTTCCCCATCTATTTCCATATTAGGAGGACACGGGTGTAACAATAAGTTTTCCTCTGAAATGAGTGGCTGACTGGGGGATGAGTACTTATTGGATTCATACAACACCATAATTATATATCACATGAGATGATGTAACATGAAGTTTAACAAAAAAAAGTTTGTTACTTGTACAGCAGCATCAGTTAGTAGTATTGGGTACTTCTCAAAGAGAAAAAGGTGAAAGTTTGTAGAGATTAGTCTCGTTTAGCTGCAACGTACATAAGGTTCGTACACAGGATGCTGGCATCATGCCCTAATAGTATGGTTAACTCGCTCAGAAGGATGAAACTAAAGCTTAGTAGTATGTACTCAAAGTATAACTATCATATTACACGATGTACACAAGATTTTCAGTTTTTTCCCCAGCATTCCTTTGATTACCAAAAATGTGCATTGGATGAATGGACGAGCCAAGGAAAATGTGAGGACAAGTTAAAGCATGACACACATTTCCCGCTTTAATCGTCGGATTACACTTTCTATATACGCCTCCCCTAATATATAAATATATATATCTCTGAAAGTTTACAGAGAGTAATCCAGAAAATGAAGCAACTTTCTCGCGGAAAAATCTCCCGAAAGGAAAACCTTTACTAATGTGGTTTCTCGTGAAAACTTTTACGGGTAATATTCCAAGTGGTATATGCCCATCTAGGAAATGCATGTAATGTATTTTATCTGGAAAAATGCAAAGTAAGCGAAGATGGATAGTATCGATATTATAGTATGCAAAATAGGAGAGACATAGGAGAGAGCTCCATGCTTCCCAGATTACCTGCATTATAATATGTGCTGGAGGAAACGAGGTAGGAAAAATATATGGCTCTACCCTAAAAAAACTTCTCCGTTGACTTTGATCTATTGGGATTGCTCATAGGAAATTAGCCGTGAGCCAAAACAGGCAAGGCAAGCAAGGTAGGTTTAGCAGCTGCATGCATGTCTTGGGGAATAAAGCTCAAGAGTGTGCTTCCATAATACGGTATATTGGCAATGGTACAGGGATACAATGCTGGATCGCAACCACCTCTACCACCGCAATTTCCAACGTCATGCTAACTAACTAAAACTGACTGGAGTAGGAAAAAGAAAAAAGTGTGTTTTGGAAATGAAGAAAAAAAAGTCGAGTGGAGGAGGAAGCGGAGGAAGAATGCAATACAAAACCCCAACTCAGCCCTTTTCAGACCTTAGAAAATAAATCTCTGGAATCCTCAACTTGCTTAATTCATGACATGGTTTTATGCTTCACATTACATTCGTTTTTTCTGACTGCACTTCCTGCAGAGGAAATTTTTTTTCCTAGAATTTTTTTCCTATTCATGTGTTATTACGGCACATTAAAATCCTTGCCCCAGTGGCCAAAAACTACAGAGGGGTATATTTTGGCTGTGGGGCTATTGGCAACCTTTTCCTTCTCGTATTACAACGCTTTCTCCTTTGCATTCTTAATACTCAACCTACGTTTAGTTTTCTGTACGGATGAACATCCCGTTTTTTTCTACGCTTTCATCTGAAAAAGCATAATAGGTGAAGGATGAAGGTGTTAGTCTACGGAGTTATGCAAGGATAATGACGAGAACCTAAATGTGCACTTGTAAAATGGAACTTTTACTAAAAACACGTGAATTCCAGACGTAAAAAATGCCTTCATTTTTTCACTCTAATATACTATGCTTGGTTACTCTCAGCTCGAATTCCAACGCAGAAAAAAATATGCAACTTTGCTCTGTTTCATCTGAATTACGCTTTTCCTCTTGGAGTCACATTAGATGTACCCATTTGGTTCGGGTGATTTCTAGGAAAAAGTGGGTGAAATATGGCTCATTTGCACGTACTTCCGAGTGCCTACCTCGAGATTGGAAGTGGATATGAAAAGAATGGCTTATTAAAAAACAAAAGTTTCTCCGTGTACTTTTGCCTAGCGCGGAAGATGGGCGCGGTGTGTATATGGATAAGAGACTTTTGGTTTTTTGGCAGCTGCTGATAGGGTTCGAAGAAATATGGCGCATTTGGTATTTTGGTGTGCGTAGACTTTTTAAAACGTGGTCGAAATGATTCAAAGTAAATATACTGTGTGTACAGACAAAGGGGTAGTTGTTACATTAGGGATATTTATTGGTAAATTAAGAGCTGCTGCCTGGAGAAGGGATGATATTTTTAACTGTGACTTTGTTTCTCTTTGTTTAGCTTGAAGGTATTTTTGATAACAATTTAATGGTAGTATAATAATAATTACAACAACGCTGGCAATAATGCTCACGCACAGGTAGTCAACAAAGGTAAAAAAAACTATAATCTCCAACATAATTATATTATGGAATGCAGATGTCTGCTGTTGTTCGTTTCAAAGAAAGGGGACAATAAAAAGAAGGTTGGGCTTACCTGTAAACCTGGAGAAAGCAGAGAATCTTCGGCGGAGGGAAGTTGTGGTGCAGGTGGGGCAGCGACCATTGGATACATTGGCGCTGGCACACTGTTCCAATCAATTGGTGCGTAGGGTACCATTGGATAGTAAACTGGGGGGTAGCCAGCTGCAACCATCACAGGACTCACAGGGTACGCGTCGTAGTACTCCCCGGTGCTCGAGCAATGACCTAAATAATGACAACACAGTAATCTTGAAGATTGCGTAAGAACGTGGTGTATCACCCAGGGTATCTGCTTTCTACAACGCTTATCAGGGAACATTAACGTTAGTTTGCAGTGTTTGCACCATCTCGAGACCAGTAGAAACTAGTCATTAAAGTTGAAACACTTTCATAAAGCGATATGCGTTATCAAGTGCATAAAACTATAAAATGTCATAAAGGCAACAACAACGTCACGAAACCTTTGGTGGAACCCAACCGAGCATTTTTTCAGTATCCTGCGGTACAGATCGGCATCTGGTAACAGCTTTCAAACTACACGGCACGCGAAGCATATAACATTTAATGCATAGTCGCCGGACATGTGATTGTGACGCTGTTGTTCACCACAAAGTTAAACATGAAGAGGAAATTAAACTAGAGAAATTATTGACATCCGGGAGGGCAAGTCTATGTTTTATCCATCTATAGCGTGAAAAATTCATGGGAGAAATGAATAAAACCTGTCACCTGTCGCCATTATTCGGAGACCAATTAAACAAAGTTTCGCATGAAACAGATGTAAATTATTCATTCATTCACAAGTCACATAAAAACTATCCGCGAGTGAGTAAATAGTTTTTCTCTGAACGAAAATGTAAACAGACGCCTGCCTATCCAAACTTCTATTACCTAGCGCAACTTTTGTGTGTTGTGACTGTTGTGAGGAGAAACCCTGGAGTAAAAGCTAAAGTGGTGCGACTCCCTTTTGTGTCAGAAGTGCCACGGTACAGCCACGCTGATATGAAGTGGGTACGGAACTATGACATGAACCGCCTACTTGGTTGGCAGCATAAACATAGCGTGTGTGCTTCTTTCTTTTTTTACTTTTTTTACCGGATTGATATGTAGTGTTGACGCTGTCTCCTGTTTTGATGCTAAAATTAAGAATGCGATTAAGGTACTAAAATATTCAGGCGAACAAGAAAATGAGTTTGTAAGCGTCAAACTGTGTTCTCAAAATACGAAAATTCGTTTTTCCTGAGCAGTTCCATATTATGCTATTTCTTGCCCACTTCCTTATCAGAATTTTTAACTGTTC